>CM055744.1:5889659-5994659 GCA_029465975.1 Dallia pectoralis
TTTTAGGGTTGCTTTGCTGCCTCTGGTTCTTACATAAAATCATGAAACCATCAAAAGTATTTTAGAAATAATTGTTGAAGAAATTGTTAGAAACCTGTGAAGAGATCTGAAAACAGCTGTTGAAAGGCACCATTCAAATCATGGCTAACTGGAACAGTTTGCTCAAGAGTGGGCCACAATGCCAAAAGCGATGAACAAAAGTTCACTATGGGAACTGTTTAATAGCAGTTATTTTGTTCAAATACTGTTCTACCAAATTTTAGGTAAAGTGTGTCACGATCTGCCTTTTGGCAGATGGCAAGGAATAGACACAATTGCAGAGAATAATTTCCAAAACAGGGTTTTTATTCTCATCCAGGCAGAACAGGCACTGAACATCAGAACTGAAACACTGAAACAACAAAACCAAGGAGTAAACTCAAAACAGGAATACCACAAACTAAAACACAAGAAATCATGGACTAGAACCGAACTAAACACAAACGGACTAACAGACAGAACACAGCATGAAACACAAAGACTCTAACAGGACTGACAGTGAATGAAACCTCAAGGACTACTAAACGGGTACAGTAACTAGAAACAAAGACAGAACTAATAAACCTAGACACAGACTATGCACCACAACCAGACAAACCCAACCAATACACAGACTGACAGGAATACAGTACTAAGCACAAAACCTCCATACAAACAAACAGACTCAAGACAAACGAACCAACATACCTTAACAAAGCCCGACACTCAGTGACACAGGGAAGACTAAATACTTGAACGAACAAGGAAATACATCTAACAAACGACAAAGTAACATGCATACCGACATGGAACGCAGACATGACACAGACATAGAACTAGAACCCAACGTACCTGAAACAATGACCGACACAGACAAACTGACACAGACCAAGCTAAATGCAGACACTAACGAACTGAACACAGAACAGGTGAGAAACAAACACAGGTGTAAGACATTGTCCTTGAATAATTCTCACTGCTGGCAAGGGGAGTGGCCACACTGGCATAGAGGGGAACAGAGGCAGTCTCTTACAGTACCCCCCCCTCAAGGCGCGGCTCCAGAAGCGCCAAAACTAAAACAGAACCAACAGCTGCGGGGAGGCGGCCGAGGAGGTGGGGGGAAAGGCGGCCAGAACAAAAACCAAAAACCACAGGTTTCACGCCAATACCTGGAACGAGGACAGAGTCAAGAAAAATAGTCCAGTCTTCTCCGTGGGGCACGGGCAAACCTAGATGTTGAACCTGATAGAAATAGAGAGGTCCCGGCAGAACCAAGACATTGGTCCCGGGCAGAACAGAGGGCTGAGTCTGGTGATCGTAGCTGGGGAGACGGTCAGGAGGTCGTCCCGGCCGATGCGGATCAGGAGACCATATTGGCGGCGACGGATCAGGAGGTTGTATGGATGGCGACGGGTCAGGAGGCCAGACGGGCGGCGTTGGATCAGGTGGTCTATCCGGCGGAAGCGGGTCAGGAAGCAGCGCCGGAGGACATGGGTCAGGAGGCAGCGCCGGAGGACACGGGTCAGGTGGCGCGCCGGCGGAGACGGGTCAGGTGGCCGGACAGGCGTAGGGCGGAGCAGAGATCCGGAAGGACGGATGAGGGTCAGGAGGCCGGACAGGCAAGGACAGCTCGGGCGACCGGACAGGCAAGGACGGCGGGTCAGGTGGTCTACCCGGCGGGAACGGGTCAGGAGGTCTACCCGGCGGGAGCAGATCTGGAGGTCGACCCGGAGGGTGCAGGTCTGGAGGCCGGACAGGAGGGTGCAGGTCTGGAGGCCGGACAGGCGGGTGCAGGTCTGGAGGCCGGACAGGCGGGTGCAGGTCTGGAGGCCGGACAGGCGGGTGCAGGTCTGGAGGCCGGACAGGCGGGTGCAGGTCTGGAGGCCGGACAGGCGGGTGCAGGTCTGGAGGCCGGACAGGCGGGTGCAGGTCTGGAGGTCGACCAGGCGGGTGCAGGTCTGGAGGTCGACCAGGCAGAGACGGGTCGGGAGGCCGTGCCGGAGGACACGGTTCGGGTGGCGTGCCGGAGGACACGGAGCCCGGGTGGCCGTGCCGGAGGACACGGTTCGGGTGGCCGTGCCGGAGGACACGGTTCGGGTGGCCGTGCCGGAGGACACGGTTCGGGTGGCCGTGCCGGAGGACACGGTTCGGGTGGCCGTGCCGGAGGACACGGTTCGGGTGGCCGTGCCGGAGGACACGGTTCGGGTGGCCGTGCAACTGGCTTTGGCCTTGCAACAGTCCTTGGCCCGGCAACTGGCTCGGCCAGGATGACGGCCTCGGGCATTGGACGGAGCTCGAGAACAGGACGGGGCTCGGGAACAGGACTGGAGTCAGGATGGGGGACAGAAGTGAGCTCAGGAGCTGGAGTGAGCTCTGGGGCTGGAGTGAGCTCTGGGGCTGGAGTGAGCTCTGGGGCTGGAGTGAGCTCTGGGGCTGGAGTGAGCTCTGGGGCTGGAGTGAGCTCTGGGGCTGGAGTGAGCTCTGGGGCTGGAGTGAGCTCTGGGGCTGGAGTGAGCTCTGGGGCTGGAGTGAGCTCTGGGGCTGGGACAGCCACGGGGACAGACACGGGGCTGGCTCAGGCAAGGAAACAGGGGCTGGGACAGCCACGGGGACAGACACGGGGGCTGGCTCAGGCAAGGAAACAGGGACTCGGACAGGCGGGGAAACAGGGACTCGGACAGGCGGGAAACTGGGACTGGGACAGGCAGGGAAACTGGGACTGGGACAGGCAGGGAAACTGGGACTGGGACAGGCAGGGAAACTGGGACTGGGACAGGCAGGGAAACTGGGACAGGGACAGGCAGGGAAACTGGGACAGGGACAGGCAGGGAAACTGGGACAGGGACAGGCAGGGAAACTGGGACAGGGACAGGCAGGGAAACTGGGACAGGGACAGGCAGGGAAACTGGGACAGGGACAGGCAGGGAAACTGGGACAGGGACAGGCAGGGAAACTGGGACAGGGACAGGCAGGGAAACTGGGACAGGCTCAGGCTGGGAACCTGGGACAGGCAAGGACACGGGACTGGCTCAGGCAAGGGCACGGGGACTGGCTCAGGCAAGGGCACGGGACTGGCTCAGGCAAGGGCACGGGGACTGGCTCAGGCAAGGGCACGGGACTGGCTCAGGCAAGGGCACGGGGACTGGCTCAGGCAAGGGCACGGGGACTGGCTCAGGCAAGGGCACGGGGACTGGCTCAGGCAAGGGCACGGGGACTGGCTCAGGCAAGGGCACGGGACTGGCCCAGGCAAGGGCACGGGACTGGCCCAGGCAAGGGCACGGGAACTGGCCCAGGCAAGGGCACGGGAACTGGCCCAGGCAAGGAAACGGGCTCAGGAAGGGAAACAGGCTCAGGAAGGGAAACAGGCTCAGGAAGGCCGTATGGGTCATTTCGCACCTGCAGTACTTTCCTCCTTCCACCTCCGGTGTCTTCCAAAGGAGGAGGGCCATCATCAATGTCCTCCTCGTCTGAAAACTCCAGGTCCTCACCACTGTCCAGCAGTGAGACTTTCCCTGTCTTTTCGCCGCTTGAGCCTGGTCAGCCATCTTGTGCTGTGGGGCGGCAGCCATCTTGTGCTGCGGGGCGGCAGCCATCTTGTGCTGCGGGGCGACAGCCATCTTGTGCTGCGGGGCGACAGCCATCTTGTGCTGCGGGGCGGCAGCCATCTTGTGCTGCGGGGCGGCAGCCATCTTGTGCTGCGGGGCGGCAGCCATCTTGTGCTGCGCGGCGGCAGCCATCCTGTGCTGCGGGGCGGCAGCCATCTTGTGCTGCGGGGCGGCAGCCATCTTGTGCTGCGGGGCGGCAGCCATCTTGTGCTGCGCGGCGGCAGCCATCCTGTGCTGCGGAGGAGATTCGAGCCCCAGCCGAATATAGTGCTCCCGGCTGATTCTCTCCGCCTCGTCCTCCTCCTCTGGCTCCTCCCAGTACTCCTCTGAATCCTCCTCGGATTCAGCGCAGCGAGTCCTCTCCCACTCTCTCTGCTCCCAGTAACCCGCTGGTAGCCACATCGGTGGCGGCGCGGATGGTCGAGGAGGAAGGGGTGGTCTCGCCTTATGGCGCATCGGCGCAAACATACTGGGAACTCCATTGGCGGCCCGTAAGTGGGACGAGCAGCTCCTCATTCTCCGCTGTGTCGTAAATAGGTCGGTCATTCTGTCACGATCTGCCTTTTGGCAGATGGCAAGGAATAGACACAATTGCAGAGAATAATTTCCAAAACAGGGTTTTTATTCTCATCCAGGCAGAACAGGCACTGAACATCAGAACTGAAACACTGAAACAACAAAACCAAGGAGTAAACTCAAAACAGGAATACCACAAACTAAAACACAAGAAATCATGGACTAGAACCGAACTAAACACAAACGGACTAACAGACAGAACACAGCATGAAACACAAAGACTCTAACAGGACTGACAGTGAATGAAACCTCAAGGACTACTAAACGGGTACAGTAACTAGAAACAAAGACAGAACTAATAAACCTAGACACAGACTATGCACCACAACCAGACAAACCCAACCAATACACAGACTGACAGGAATACAGTACTAAGCACAAAACCTCCATACAAACAAACAGACTCAAGACAAACGAACCAACATACCTTAACAAAGCCCGACACTCAGTGACACAGGGAAGACTAAATACTTGAACGAACAAGGAAATACATCTAACAAACGACAAAGTAACATGCATACCGACATGGAACGCAGACATGACACAGACATAGAACTAGAACCCAACGTACCTGAAACAATGACCGACACAGACAAACTGACACAGACCAAGCTAAATGCAGACACTAACGAACTGAACACAGAACAGGTGAGAAACAAACACAGGTGTAAGACATTGTCCTTGAATAATTCTCACTGCTGGCAAGGGGAGTGGCCACACTGGCATAGAGGGGAACAGAGGCAGTCTCTTACAAAGTGGGTGTGATTATTTATTGTCACTTAAAAAATAACAGATTTAGAAGCATATATTAGTATTATGTTAACAAAAACAACATTTCGGTAATAAAAACAACACTAAAATGATATATAGTCTAAAGCATAAACTTTGTTAAATTCAAAACACCTTTTTTATCACAGTCAACATTTTTAAAGACATTTTGTGACGTCTTTCAAGTGCAAAAGTGCCATTACTTTTTTTTATCAAGCCTGCTTCTGTAGATCCACTGAGCCTTTGTCCCAATGGCAACCTCTTCCCCTGCAGCAGGCCACTCAGCGCCCCACTCAGCACCCAAGGGAAACGGGATGCCTCCAATGAACTCCAGCAGCTCCAACAACGGCCCCCCGATCGCCCCCCCGGTCAGCGCTGAATCCCTACTGCCTCGGCCGTTCCGCCTGGAGTCACTGGGGATGAATCCATCAAATGGCAAAGTGAAAAGGAAGAAGAGCAGAACACACCTCCTCTATGATGGGAACTGAGGGAGCTGGGCTCTATCTCCAGAACCTGATGCTCTTTATGATCCATAGAGACCTCACTATTCATTGGCCTGTTTAGTCAGGAGTACCTACAGAATCCACTGATGCCTCAACTAACTATGTGATGTCTGGTGTGTATTGTAATTAGTTTGCACCTGTTTTGCAAACAACCCTGCTACCATATCCCAGACCCCATAGTGTTTGCACTGTTCCTTCATGCTGTGATCCAGTGGTTAATATGACCTTCAATTTACTAAGTATTTTGACTACAGAATTATGTCATTTGGAGGAAATGTCCACACCAAAAATTAAAATAGTTATAAAACCCATTAAATATTGAAGTTATTATAGGCATTATTGTACTGGTGTTTGGTAAATATGTGTGTGTTTACTTAAGAGCTCACAGAGAGTGACCGCAAAATGTGTCTCAGTCATAGGAAGAGTCAGTCAGTGACACTATTCCCTAAAAATGGAAGTGATATAACTGTGAAGTGGAAGCTTCCAGGAGCAACAACAGCCTGTCCACAAAGTGGTAGATCACACAAACTCACTGTGTGGGAACGCAAAGTGCTGATGAATGTGAACCCATTGAGGAAAGAAGCTGTATCTCTGCAGTGGACAAGGACATATAGAAAAAGACAATCACATGGAATAGACATTTACTGTCTAAGCTGAGGAGAAGCATAAGTGGGGATTCAATTCTGTGCATAGTTTGAACACTGAACATGCTGTGCCCGTAAAAATCTGAATTTGATCACTCACCACAGAGTTCTACACTGTCTTAATGCAACATCAGCACAAGAACTGTGCATTGGGAGCTTCATAACGTGGCCGTGCAGCTGTATGCAAACCTCAGATAAACACACGCAATGCAAAGCGTTGGCTGGAGTGGTGTAAAGCACGCCACCACTGGACTCTCACTGGAGCAGTGGAAACGGGTTCTCAGAAGCAATGAATCACGCTTCAATAACTGGGAAACCGACAAACGAATCTGGGTGTTGACGTCGCCAGGAGAACACTACCAACCGGAATGCGTAGTGCCTACTTTAAAGTTTGGTGGAAGAGGGGTAATAGTTTGGGGCTGCTTTTCAGGGTTTTGGCTAGGCCCCTTTGTTTCAGTAATATAGGCAGTCTTAATGCAACAGGCAACACAGACATTTCAGACTATTAAGTGCTTCTAACTTTGTAGCAATATTTTGTGTATGGCTTTTTCCTGTCCAGTATGTCACTGCCCCTGTGCACAAACCGGGGTCTATAAAGACATGGTTAGACGAAGTTGGTGTGAAGGAACTCAAGTGGCCTGCACAGAGCCCTGACCTCAACCCCATTGAAGGGTCATTTGGGATGAATTGATAGGTGATTGTGAGCCAGGCCTCCACCCATTCATGACTATGTTTACTGCCTGATGGCAGTGGCCTCTTACAGCCCTGCCACATTGCACACATTGTTCAGGAATGGTTTGAGGAACATAATGAAGAGTTGCAGGTGTTGTCCTGGCCTCCAAATTCCCCAGATCTCTATATAATTGACCATATGTAAGATGTGCTAGATGAACAAGTCCAGTTCACAAAGGTTCTTTCTCGCATCTTATCCGACGTGAATGATCTGCTGCTAATGTCTTGGTGCCAGATACCACAGGACACCTTCAGGGATCGGCTGCAGATGTCTTGGTGCCAGATACCACAGGACACCTTCACAGGTCTTGAAGTGTCAACGCCTCAGTGGGTGTGTCTTTTGCTGGCATGCAGAGGACCAACAGCACATTAGGCATATTTGGTCATGTTTGGGTTCACCAGTGTACATATATATAATAATATATATATATATATAATATATAACATGTATAGAAAACTATTCCTAATTTCATTAAATGTTGAAGCTATAAACTGATTGATGCTTTAAACTAGTTCCTACTGAATTTTATTTCAGTGTTATGATATAAGTATTCCTTTTTCACAGTGTTATAGTAATCAGTATTACTTTTTCACTTTATCTCTATTGCAGGAATAGGTACTGTATATAAAATGTAATCACTTCTGATCCAAATAACTACTTAAGTTTCATAGTCAATACTCTAATAAGTAAATCAAGAGGTTAGAGTTTAGTTATACAATGTTAAAAGTAAATATTTAAAGTTACCTGATCTGTCCTAATTTTAATAAAATCTCTATACCATCTGTGTAGATCCTTTCATTTCCTATGTCATGTCAAATTGTGCATTGTCTGTGAGCATCAGTAACAGAAAGCTAGTCTTCTCCTGTATTATCTATATTAGGCAAGAAACAAGATCTGAGTGCCAAACATGTCAGACCAGTATCAGTGTCAGTACCAGTATCAGTCACATTAGATGGATGACTTCACTACAGTGCTGGGACAGGTGTTGTCATAGCAGCAGAGTATTAAGTCACCACGGTGACTGGAGGCTAGTGTCCGCCATGGATCTTAGAAAAGACGTGTCAAAAACCAACCTCCTGGTTGTTTGAAAACAGTACAAGAGTGACCATGTGACCTCCAGGGTGGTGACTGACATAGCTGACCTGAATTGATTATTATCACCAGGTACATAGAAGTATTCCACCTGTTGCGTTTGTGTCGTGTTCGTGCTTATACTATTGGTTGATTTTCCATCCATTGTTTGATTTGACCAACGGTAGTCACTTGGTGAATAAAGCTACACTGCAATATGACCTGACGCAGAGATAACACCTCAGTTGCACCATAGCAACCCAGATGTTGTGACTGTAACCAGATGGAGGGTTGAATACCCAATAAGATACTGACATCTCACTGCCTGTTTATGTTGTGACTGTAACCAGATGGAGGGTTGAATACCCAATAAGATACTGACATCTCACTGCCTGTTTATGTTGTGACTGTAACCAGATGGAGGGTTGAATACCCAATAAGATACTGACATCTGACTGACTGTTTATGTTGTGACTATAATCAGATGGAGGGTTGAATACCCAATAAGATACCTACATCTCACTGACTGTTTATGTTGTGACTGTAACCAGATGGAGGGTTGAATACCCAATAATACCGTCTGTTTAATTTAATTACATATTCAGTAACACAGAAGACAAAGCACAGGTTCTTCAGTAGGACAGATTTATATGGCGATGCAGTCCCAGATAAGCTAATAACAGCGAGACTGCTGAGTAGGCTGCCTCACTCTGAGAGGGCCAGTGGTAGGTGGGTAGCACTACAGAGTTTATAAGTAATCACAGTGCACTGAATGGAAGGAAAGTAAAGCACTTTACAAGGTTTACAGACACTGGTTTAAAAACATTGTCATTTAATAGCATGGCTCAGTCTAGAGACGGTATTAAAGAAATGATCATTTGACATAGGCAAAACTTTTTGGTGTTTCATCCAATAAATTGAAATCAGACTGACACAGTGTGCAAGTGATGTATACTATTGAGTGGATGAGTGTGCAAGTGATGTATACTATTGAGTGGATGAGTGTGCCAGTGATGTATACTATTGAGTGGATGAGTGTGCCAGTGATGTATACTATTGAGTGGATGAGTGTGCCAGTGATGTATACTATTGAGTGGATGAGTGTGCCAGTGATGTATACTATTGAGTGGATGAGTGTGCCAGTGATGTATACTATTGAGTGGATGAGTGTGCCAGTGATGTATACTATTGAGTGGATGAGTGTGCCAGTGATGTATACTATTGAGTGGATGAGTGTGCCAGTGATGTATACTATTGAGTGGATGAGTGTGCCAGTGATGTATACTATTGAGTGGATGAGTGTGCCAGTGATGTATACTATTGAGTGGATGAGTGTGCCAGTGATGTATACTATTGAGTGGATGAGTGTGCCAGTGATGTATACTATTGAGTGGATGAGTGTGCGAGTGATGTATACTATTGAGTGGATGAGTGTGCCAGTGATGTATACTATTGAGTGGATGAGTGTGCCAGTGATGTATACTATTGAGTGGATGAGTGTGCCAGTGATGTATACTATTGAGTGGATGAGTGTGCCAGTGATGTATACTATTGAGTGGATGAGTGTGCCAGTGATGTATACTATTGAGTGGATGAGTGTGCCAGTGATGTATACTATTAAGTGGATGAGTGTGCCAGTGATGTATACTATTGAGTGGATGAGTGTGCCAGTGATGTATACTATTGAGTGGATGAGTGTGCCAGTGATGTATACTATTGAGTGGATGAGTGTGCCAGTGATGTATACTATTGAGTGGATGAGTGTGCCAGTGATGTATACTATTGAGTGGCTGAGTGTGCCAGTGATGTATACTATTGAGTGGCTGAGTGTGCCAGTGATGTATACTATTGAGTGGATGAGTGTGCCAGTGATGTATACTATTGAGTGGATGAGTGTGCCAGTGATGTATACTATTAACCTGATGAGTGTGCCAGTGATGTATACTATTGAGTGGATGAGTGTGCCAGTGATGTATACTGTGACAGCAAAACTTAGAAAAATATCTTATTAAACAACTGATATAAATATATGCAGTATATATCTTACTGACAGAACGTTTCTTATAAAAAAACGCCAGCATGTTCAGTGTTCAAACTGTGCACAGAATTGAATCCCCACTTATGCTTCTCCTCAGCTTAGACAGTCAATGTCTATTCTATGTGATTTTCTTTTTCTATATATCCTTGTCCACTGCAGAGAAACAGCTTGTTTCCTCAATGGGTTCACATTCATCAAACCCGCATTGTAGTATTAATGCAGAGGCTCTTTTCCAGTGGTCACGTGAACAGTCGGACTGGTCTTGTATCACTTCCAGGATGACCACTCTCACAGACAGGCTTACACCTTGTATATAAAGGTGTGTGTGTGGCATACACATTAATAAGGTAGGTCTGAATGACTCCCAGACTTATTCTTTCAGCAGCCCTAGCTTCCTCAGTGCCTCTCGTCTGTCTTCTCCCATGTTGGGCACCATAACCACACAGAAGTTCTGGTAGGGTTGGGTCTTGTGGGGGGGAACTGTCTGGGCAGCGTGTTTCTTCTCCTGCTCTGGGATTTTGATGGGAGCAAGTGGAGTGCCACGTTTATTCTGGAGCGGTATCTGGTGGTTGGCCGTGGAACTCCCAAGTCCCACCCCAGAGTGCTCCAGGGTGGCTGCTTTGTCTTTGGCCAGGTTTGACTTCGGCACAGCCGGATGCTCCTCGCTCCAAGATCGATGGACAAAGCTGCAACTGCTTTGTAACGGCCTGCCGTTATGTACTCTGGTTCCCTGGGAGGTGGTCGAGGGTTGGCTTCTTGCCGGGTTACAGAAGTCTGGCGGTTTGACTCCAGGATTGGTGGAATTTAGGTCCCAGGTAGAGTGAGATTTGGAAGACCACAGTGGTGCAACAGGAAGGTCCTCCTTATTGTCTGTCAGAAGCCCCAGTTTCTGCAACGCTTCCATTCTCACTTTCTGGGAGTCTGACAAACACAGGTCACAGGTTGACGAGTCTGTGGTGGAGCTGGCTGTTACCTTTGTGCTCAGTGCAACGTGGGACGGGACTCTCTGAGGTTTGGGGAACACGACCGGGGGACTTGTCTCCAGGGGGAGTGTGCCCTGGGCTGGGGTAACTACGGGTCCTCTGGGTACGCTTTCACAATGGATCTCCATCTGTGCGGCTGACGCGGGGGGGCGCCTGTTTGACTCTCTGGTCGCATGTGTGGGATTCTGAGGGGCTCTTTTCATGGAGGCACTCTTCCTAAGCTGCACTAGCGTCTCGTAGGACATGGGGCCCCTGGGTGAAGGGAGCGGCCGTTGACCAGAGTGGACTTTGGGCTCAGATGGAGGGGGAATAACCACAACATTGACCTCAGGAGGCACACGATGGTGGTGGCCCTGGCATCGACTGACATCAACGGCAGGGGCCTGGGGTTTTTGATGGGACGTGTCCACATCCCGGGCTCTCCCCGGCCTGGCTTTGGGCGGGATGTGAGATATGCTATTAGCCTGGATGAACGGAGTTGGAACCAGGTGTCTGTGCCTCTCACTGGGATATGTCGATACATCTGAAATACAAAAACATGTTATTATTATTATTGCTTTCCCAGCATAAGTGCTAATATTCCAGAAGCTCTAACCCGTTGTTGGGCAGGTCTCTCACCGCGGAGCTTGTTTTGACCCATGGAGGCAGAAAGATGGGCAGTCTTGCTTGCCACATTGCTCGTGGCACGCGGGCAGTCGGGCTCGTAGTCTGACAGTCCGCTGTCCTCCTCCGTCTCCAGGGACTCCAGAGTCTCCTCCAGATACATGAGACATGCCCTCTCATCAGCAGATAAGTGCTCTAGGCTGTCGTCACTCTGCAAAACACCAGTTCATTTAAAGTGCAAATGATACATGTGAGCAAGTAAAATAAGGCCAAAAGGTCTCAAACACAACTCACCGGTTTATTCTATTGTCATTTTATTTGTTTGGCAAAAAACTCTTATCAGAAAAACTATTTGGAGGTTGGGTAACACATTTACTTACAAATCCTGAGTTAACGCTGACAACACTATCACAGCTTCCTGTACTGTCCATGCCAGTCATTGTCTCCATGGTGATGCCACCGGGCCATGTGTCACTCCTTGGCATTGTGAAGAAGGTTTCTTAATTCCAGAGTCCAATGAGGTATTAGAAGTTGATTGTAGATTACTTTTCTCTCTCCCTGTATAAAACCAGTGAGTGATGCATGAATAAAGTACTTTATTTAACTTAGGTACTTTGAATCCCATACATTACTATTTTACATGTTGTAATGCAAATGATAAATCATGACTGATAAAATTTTCTCCCTGTATTTTCTCCCCTATACAACTGTCAGTAAACATTTATTATCCTGGTAATAACATAGACCTCCTACTATATAACCCTAAAAGTGATTCGTTGAAACCTGATGAATGTGTAGCAGAGCTAGCGTAGAATAGAGAGTATCCTCGTTAACTGTAACTGTTGCTGACAGTGAGAGATCTCCTGACCACATGTGACTCAGATTACAGCTCGGTACTTTAATCTCCTTCAGCAGGATCAATTTCAGCTAGACTCGAAGTGAACACAAATAATATCCACCCCTAAAGCTGTATCCTCCGAACCTGTTGGTATTGATGGAGAAGCCTTGCGTCCATGTTAAATAATTATTTGCATTTGTTTAAGATTAGAATGTAGTTAACAAGGGATCCATTGTGGAACAGCCCCTCCCCCTTCACGCCTGTTTTGGGCCAGAGACCTGATAGCAGGCCTGTTTCGGCTCTGTAATGTGAAAGCGCTACAACCTGGCCGGGCTACTTCCTGTTACCACAGGCATTTATGCCAAATCTACAGTCAACCTGCGATCAAATGCTATGAACTTTGAATTTGAATGTGACGTGAAGTATTCCATAACGTTTACGATGTTTTAACCTGACAATCTGGACGGACGATCTCATGCAAATAGCAGGAGCTACTAAAGCAGACAATGGATGAGACCAAACCACAACCATTCTGGTTCTAAAGGAACAGGTTACTAATGCTGTTCATAATGGAGACAAACGTTAGAAAATGAGGTCCCAACTGGCACATTGGCCTAAAAATGTGGCTTCACTGAGTAGCTGGCTAAAGTATTGCTGGGACGCTGATGCATCATATTGTCCACGCATTACCTTTGGTGTGTGGGAGAATGGGGGGGCACCTGATATCAGGGAAGTCTTCATGTGATGGTCTGATCAATTTCCTGATTGGACATGCAATTTGGAAATACAGAACAATGCCTAGGAGGAAGACATATCACAATATTTAACTCCCCTGAGGTCGTAGAATGTTGCCAAGGAGTCTTGGGTTGTAGGTCAAATTGTGTGAAATTCATAGATCAGATTTGTATCTAATGTTAACCCATCCGTGCAGAAATATCTGACATAATGTTGTTGTACATATTTGATTAATTGTATTGAATTTTTCCATTCATCTGATAGTGTTTTGTCTTTTATATGACTTTCACGTGTGACTGAGTAATCTTGATCAAAAGGCTTTCCCATGTTTTGATCTATGATCATATTAGATCCTACAAATATGTGACCAGACACAATAAAAAAATCTATTAATTTTAGCACCAAATGTATCATACATTTTTTGCAGGATTTGCGCCATCTGCACATGAGCTATTTGTGGTAATTAAGTGCTATGCAGTTTTAATCATCATCTTCGCACTCTGTCTGATTTGGCTAACGGATTGGTTTTCTATAGTAGTCTTAAAATCATACAATCTAGCCAATAGCAATGCAAAACGTTTGTAGAACTATATTGAGCACATGTGTTTTGTATATATTTTTAATATCAAATAAAAAAGTGCATGCCCTATTTGTTTATGGTGTTATAATGTATTTTAGCTTACCTTTAATTAGTTTCCATTTTTATAAGCGTAAAGCACCATTAATCTAACCGTGCAGGTCTATGGGTCTTCTCGCCGGTTGTCAGTGCGGTTACCGGTTCGGTTACCAGTGCGGTTCAGCACCTAGTAGAGCCTGGGGTGCGTTCATTTCACTAAACAAAACGTTTGAATGCAAAACGTGTTATCACATTCAGCTTCTATTGGACAAATGTGGGTTGTTTTGTTCGTTACGTTTGCCTCATTTGATAAAACGTTTTTTTTTTTATTAAATAAGCTGCAACCAAGTTAGCTATCTCTGCGTTGTACTTTTTGACGAAGCAGCTAGCATTGACCTGGATTTGTCCAAAATACATTTTGAAACGTTACGCATCAAATGCTGTGATCAAAACTATTCCGAACAAAGGAACAGGTGAGATCATAACGGTACATATAAAACGTGACTAATCTTAAATTCTGTAAATCAAATTCCCTACCGACTTCCCAGTATAAAGTGGTTTTGAACGACGGTCTTAATGAACACATCCCAGTTGATATTAGACCACGTGGCACAATGAGAGCCTACACCCTGCAGGTGACACTTTATTCAAACTACATATGCATATAACAATAGCATTGCCTTTATGCCGACACATTAAACTACTGTAGTAAATAGCCTATTCACTGGAACAAACACAAGTTGCCAAATCAATGAGTTTTGGTTTAGTAGTACAATACAATACGTACAATACTTAATTTAACGAACTCAACCCTATTTCTCATCTCATCATCTCATCTTCAACCGCTTATCCGGGATCGGGTCGCGGGGGTAGCAGCTCTAGCAGGGGACCCCAAACTTCCCTTTCCCGGGCAACATTAGCCAGCTCTGACTGGGGAATCCCGAGGCGTTCCCAGGCCAGTGTGGAGATATAATCTCTCCACCTAGTCCTGGGTCTTCCCCGAGGTCTCCTCCCAGCTGGACGTGCCTGGAACACCTCTCTAGGGAGGCGCCCAGGTGGCATTCGTACAAGATGCCCGAACCACCTCAACTGGCTCCTTTCTATGCAAAGGAGCAGCGGCTCTACTCCGAGTTCCTCTCGGATGACTGAGCTTCTCACCCTATCCCTAAGGGAGAGGCCAGCCACCTTTCTGAGAAAACCCATTTCGGCCGCTTGTACCCGCTCAACCCTAATTAAAAAAGGTAATTATGAACATTTCTCAGAATAATCCATTGCAGGATGATATCCGTTTTTTATGTAGATAGACTGATGAATTCATTTTATCTACACAAAGATGAAAGCATATATTTTTATAAACCAATCCAACTATTTGTTCAGATTGTTTCAATTAAATACATGTGCATCTGGCTGTCAAAACTCAAGCTGGATTCCAATCGGAATTATCCATCCCTTTGCAGGCCTACCTGGGGCCTGTACCATGATGGTAGTTGAGTCAGGGTTCCAGGATTGGTTCAGGATTGACAAAATTGACAAACAAACGCAATCAGGCTTTATTGGTACCATGAAGCAGCTCTTCAACTTACTTTGTCAACCCAGGCTTTGATCCTTAAACTCTGATGACTCCGCGCGCGCGTGCACATAAAAGAGTAACGTCCGCACCGAACAACCAATCACGTTCGATATGGATAGGGCGAGAGCAATATATTTTGTCCGCGGAGGAGCAAGAAATTAATCTTCAGAAATATGAAGAATATAAAAATGTTTTTCAAGCACGCAGTAACACCGTCTCTGCTGCCAAAGCAAGAGAACAATCTTGGAGGATCATTTCTGATTGTTAATGCCGAAGTTAAAGAAAAACATTTTATAGGCAATTAATGTAAAATAATGATTTTAGGCTAGTCATATTGAAAAAGAATGAAATGAAAATGTGTGTATTCATATATATATACGTAATTAATTCCTAGCTTCTGTTCTGTAGAACAGAAGCTAGGAATTAATTACGTCACCTATATGTGTCTTTGCTCACCGCTGATTGGTCCAACTTCTGACTTAGATCTCGAATGAAGAACATAGCCTGCCCCGGAGCAGGTTAGCCGTGCAGCGTCAGATACCATGGCAACGAATACCGATTGAAGCCAAGCTACTTACATGGTACCTAAAACCCAGGGTTGGGGGGAACTTAACTGAAACATAGCTGGCAAGCCACCAAAACCAGCTTCATGGTACAGGCCCCTGGTAACTTGTTGTTGTAAACAATGAAAACATTTTAGGAAAGTTACAATAATTTTTGTAACTATTACATCCTTATCACCACATATCCAATACCTCAATGGCTTTATAGAATATGTAATGAATTAAGAGTTTAACATTTGACTAGGAACTAACATTAAGTCTACAGAAAATGAACAAAGTTCAATAACGTAATGTCTTAACAAATACAAGAGGTGGACAAAATAACAGAAACACCTAACATATCAATATCAAGGACCTTATGAGTAGGGCCTCCTCTTGCCCTCAGAGCAGCTCCAATCCTTCTTGGAATGCTGTCATACAGGTCCGGGACTGTGTGTAGTGTGGTATTAATGTAATCAAACCCACAATTGCTGATGTTTCAGTTATAGGCTAAAGGCTAGTTTTGTTGCTTCTTTAAAACACCACAATAGTTTTCAGCTGTGCTAAAATAATGAAAAATGATTTTAAAAAATGATGTACAAAAAGCCTTTTAAAATTATGAACATGGATTAGTCTGATTACCGACCGCTGTATGTCCATGTAGATATTCTATAAAAATCTGCAGTTTCCAGTTACAGTAGTCATTTACAACATTAACAACGTAGACACTGTAATTCAAATCAATGTTATTATAATCGATAAAAAATGCCTTTCTTTCAAAAACAAGCACATTCCTTAGTGTCACCAAGCCCATATAGACACAAAACTATCCCATAACCAAAGCTCTTGTCTGAAAGGGTATACAACAACAATTAAAGCAAAAATAATAAATACATTCACTCAATTTCCTACATGATTACCTTTATTGTGAGACACAATTGACAAAAATCAAGTAAATCCAGTTTCTCTGTAGTGCTTTGTGTGCAACATAAATTGAAAGTGTCCAACAACATCCAGAACATGGCAGAAGTAGCTCAATCAAATCTACATCCAATAGAACTGTATCTCTTACATACCAAAATCACTGGAAAGTTGAGTGGAGAAAGCTGTGGTAGATGTTCTATAAATAAGTCTCAGAAGATTTCCCTATAGACATTTAGGTGTCCGTTTATGACCAGCAGAGAAAAAACTACAATAAATATTTTGTTTAGAAATATGGATCCTGATATACATTAGTAGTCATTAAAGTCACCAGACTGCCAACAAAACAATTCCAGGATTATTTTTGCCAAACAACAACACCAGCCATTTCAAGAAAAAAAAGTCTGAACTAATGTATTTCCCGTGAGTGAATTTCATGTGTGAATTTACAGTGGTTGTCAACTCTAGACCTCCGAACCCAAAGTACTGGCTGGTTTTGGATTTAGATTGAACCCACATGGATGTAATTTCACACTTAGTCCAACTATGATTCAGAGGGTTTTGCAGATGAAAAAGAGAAACACTATCATTAAGTGAAAGTTGAAAAGCAAAGCAAATAAAGTAGACAGTACCTGAACTGCAAATGGAAAAAGATTCCACCAATAGATTTACAAGCTATATAAATCAGGCTATCTATAGATTCAAAAACAGTGGCATTTAGCTTTTTCTCATTCAATCATCCAATCTCCGAAATCCAAAATACTTGTTCAGTTAAAATATGGCAATATAAATATAGACAAAAAACGTATTAATAAAGAAAACCAATCCCCTGGTCTTTAAAACAACAATGCCGTGAAGTAATAAAAATAGCATGAATTGTAAATGTTCAATGAATTCATAATTGTATTTAAATCCAGACACTGCAAAAAATATATAAATGTCTTATTTTATAGTCTGCATTTAAACAATTTAATGACACAGCACCATTAAGGAATTCAGAGTTGTATTGACCTAAGGAATCTAGTAAACACTTCTTACCAAATATTGAGTACATTTTGCCTCTGCAAAATAAAAGAAACCAGTGTTTGTACCAAGTAAATGGATAATATTTGATTTTACACTTAACTGTTAATCCATTTACCGTTGAGGCACCCAGAAAATAATGTGTAAACTCAAACATGTATCATACCACAATGTCAGCAAAAAAAGATTTTAGCATAAAAAGTCTTTCGTTTTGGAATTCAAGCCCCCTTTAGTCTTTAATTACTTTTATTATCACAGTACGACTAATACATCACTGTGTGCTTATTTGATTAACTATTCCATAAGACTGTCAATGTATTTATATGAGCCATCTTATTTTGTGGATGTGAAGACATACACAGCCTTGATTGGCTGATAGTTCATACACAACAGAGTATTATCATAAAATTCAGAGTAAATTAAACTTGAATTATAATTATCAAGATAAAATTCTTAACTAAAGAAAAACAGAAACAGCCCAGCCCGCCTCGGAGCCCCTTAGTGTCTAGAACACGTGACACATAAGCTGAGCAACAAGACTAAAACAGTTTAGTGTAAGTTAGTGTAGAGCCTTCCTTAAGTGCCACAAAAACAATTCATATGTTAGATTAGCCTTGCAGTATAACAGCGACAGCTGTCATAGGAATACTGATGTGTAAGACTGAACAGTCTCTGCCAAACCTCCGTAGCCTAATGAGGTAGAGTAATGTACAGACACGCGGATGTTTGTGGCATGAGGGTTCATTGAGGTTTGGGGGCGTGGGAGGGAGCCTGAAGAGTACTCGGACTCACACCTCCCCAAAGTTGGTATGGCCCGTCTCCTTGGCATGTTCCCGGGCCTCCTTCTGTCCTACAAGGCCCGTCTGACACACCATGCAACGCAGGGCAAAGCGGTTGACGTCCGTGAACTGCCTCTTCCTCCGCGCCTCATCCGCCAGCTCCAGGGCCTGGGCCAGGATGATGTCATCTGCGGTGGAGAAGACCGTCTGCGGTGGAGCGTCGGTGCCGGGCGTCTCCTTCTGCAGCGGGTCGTAGTGGATTCCGTCGTAGATGAGCAGCACGCGTTTGTGATAGCCGGCGTCCTCGCCAAATCGATCCACGCGCACCGTCTGCGTGTCCACTACACAGATCTCGCACTGGTAGAACTTGGACAGGATGGACACCTCGATAGCTCCGCCCCAGGTGTCGTCACGTCCAATCCAAGTGCAGTACTCCTCATTGGTCTTTCCCAACACCGCCTCGGAGTACGCCGTGGGGTCACTGGACACGATCTGGGCAATGAGGCCTCGCATCTCTGGGGCACAAGCCGGGTCGTATACCCCGCCCTCCACTACATAGGAGACACTGGTGAACAGACAAGAGTTGTCTGCTGGAACGACCCGTCTGACCAGCACCGGGAGCGACCGCAGGCCCAGTCCCTTTGTTACAGCTGAATTCGTTGTCTGTGTCTTCATCTTGTTCTTCTCCTCCTCCACAATCAGAGTATCACCTGAAACGAGTCGTTTTCAGTTTTACATAAAACATCGAATACATTCATTTAACCATTTATTAGACAATACAAGTGTCTGATGTATAGCAGTTTTTGGGCTATGCTCTAACAGGAGTCTAGTGTTAAGATAATCAAATAACTAGGGAGTAACAGGTTTGACCCGCTAATTCAATCCCCCTTGACTGAAAGAAAGCAGAACCTACCAGAAGGTGGCTGGGTTGATGGAAGGCATAGAACATAATGAATGTCACAAAAACAACATATTAGCAAGAACTAAATCCAGTTCAGTTCACTTGCCTGTGCCAGCGGTCAGGGATAGGGTGTGTGTGTGTGTGTGTGTGTGTGTAAAAACAGGTCAGCATAAACCGACAGCAACATTCGAACAATGCCCTGAGCCACCACCCATATCTCACTGCTCTTCTCCAGAGTCCTAGCCCCCATAAAAATAGTTCCTGCATGATTTTTAACCGGCCATGGGATGATATGAAACCCCAGGCTGACAATAATCACAAATCTGAAGGGACGGTAACTCACTGGGTTCCAGGTTGTGCCACAACATATTCAGAAGGCCACAGGCTGGCTATTATTCACACACATTCTCCCATGACGGCTTATATGTTTAAAAAAATTCACAAATGATTATAGCGGTTATTACTTAGAATTCTAAACATTTGAACAAGACCAACCAGCCGTGTGAGGCTAAATAGGGCTCACTTGTAAATTAGATATCTATCTCAATGTGATTACTTTCCCTGGTTAAATAAAGGTTAAATAAAATAAAAAATAAAACGAGCACAGAAGGTTTCGCGTTCGTTACCAACGGTGATATCCAGGGATCCATCCAGCCAGCCGGTGAAAATAAAAGCGAGTTGGTTTAAATGAGAAGAACAAGAACGTGCCAAAACAGTCTACCTGATTTGATGGGGTAATCCTTGAGATGAGCGTCTCCATTTCGCAGGTCCAGGCTGGAGGGAGGGTAGCCAACCATTATCTTCTGTACATCACAGGGTATACCAGTCAGCTCCTCTACTTTGCTCTTCAGCTCCTGCACACAGGACTGGTGGGTCAGGCCCTGCATTATGTGGCTGCCATTTTTGGTTTTGCAACGCAGACGCAACATCCTAGGATCCTGTAACTGTAGAGGAAACAGCACCATATAACAACTTTATAGGTTCAGTGGAAATTAGCCTGTGATACTTTAATCAAACCAAAAAAAAACGTATTGATTGCTAGACATTTTGTTTAATTTCTAACGGACAAGGGATTTGTTTAGTCACAATGTTCATTAATTTACTTTGGTTGGTAAAGTAATTTCTTTGCACCTTCAGACATATGCTTCATCAGTGGTTCTCAACTGTTTTTAAGATCAACTTTTACAAAAGGAGTTGCTCTTCCTCCAGTAGAAGATGGCCAGTTTGCATCAAGACAGTGCAGGTACTAATAGGCATTTGTCATCTCACATCTGGACTAGTGATTTCACTATTGAAGTCCATTCACCTCCTTATTTGGCATTTAAAATGTATGAAAATAAAGACCTATATTCAACATATTCCACTAGGTACCTGTCTCTCTTTAAGGTTTTCAGCCAGAAAACATTTCATTTCAATTTCACATTTGGAGACACTTGGCATTGATGTAATGAATAAGACTGATGTACTCCATGGTGCGGCTTGAGCACATAACAGATATTCGGCTGTAGACGCATCATTTGCAACTTCCTTACTGCACGTATTACACAGGGCAGGAGGTGCAACTCTGGTAAAATGGTGTTGCGAGGGCATTCATTGTGTAACAGTTGTCCAAAGTGTTTACCTTAACCCTGGTGGGCATAGAGTTCACCAGAGCTTCACAGGTTGCCACAGTGCCACTGTAAGCTGTACACTCACTACTTTACATTGTAGCAACGTGTCATTTCTTCAGTGTTGTCACATAAAAGATATAATCCCATATTTACAAATGTGTGTACATATTATCCAGCCAGCCTGTAATATTTGGTCTGTCCATAGGGGACATTGTGGGTTTTGTAGTTGAAATTGATCAGAAGATTTCCTGTAAATCATATGCATGTGTGGTGGTGTTGTTGTTGTTGGGTGCATTCACCTTTAGTACGCCCATGTAGTGCCAGGTTAGACACTTTTGCTCTTTGAGGTATGGATTCTTTCTAAAGTGTGGAAGACGTTCCACAAATAATGCTGGTCCACGCTTGCGTCACCCAATTACTGCAGACTAGACAGCAGTACATTCCTGCTGCAAACAGCCTCATATCATTTTCTAAATCTTTCCCCCCCAATTGGCTTGAGTGCGACTGTCGGGCCTCGAATAAACTGAACCCGAATTTGTTGGACCAGGGAGTACATGTCAGCTTTGTCAATTGCAGCTTTGTTTTAAACTTATACGTCTGTGCATGGTAGGGTGATAGCTTGGAATAGCCCATCGGTGACAAGAACTGGCAGTTGTGCAGCTGGGATGCAGTTCTGCACATCACTGTTGTATTGAGCTGTTATTTGCTCTTATGCGGACAGCCAGTTGGTTTGCACGATTCTTGCCATTATCCTACTTCTCTCATTAATAAGTCGTTTTATTCATACACAGGACTGCCCCGATGTCTTTATTTTTGTTTGTAAACCCTAAACATCGTGTGTAAAAAGCTAGACAGCAACATTGTACTTCTAAAAAAACATGCCAGGCTAACAGCCAACATATCGGCGTATGGCTCATTGACTAGATGCCAGGCTATAACAGCCAACATCGGCGTCTGGCTCATTGACTAGATACCAGGCTATAACAGCCAACATATCGGCGTCTGGCTCATTTACTAGATACCAGGCTATAAAAGCCAACATATCGGGTCTGGCTCAATGCCTAGATACCAGGCTATAACAGCCAAAATATCGTCTGGCTCATTGGCTAGATACCAGGCTATAACAGCCAACATATCGGCGTCTGGCTCATTTACTAGATACCAGGCTATAACAGCCAACATATCGGCGTCTGGCTCATTTACTAGATACCAGGCTATAACAGCCAACATATCGTCTGGCTCATTGGTCCAAACCTTTCTTTGTTCTGTGCCATTCATAGTATTTCTGTCCTGCCATAGTCATCAGTTAGCTAGTAGCTAACGTAACCTAATTAGGCTTCCCTGTTGCTGCAGTTCTGCTAAACAGAAAACAATACAAACTTGGTACATGGCTACAGTGAAATACTTAATTAAAACGTATTTTAAATTCAGCAGAACAATCTATATCTTACATTTTAACGTTAGCCAGCCAAGTGATTTTCTGGCTAAAAGCTAATGTTATGTAGCCGGCTAACGTGTGTTGGGTGGGTATTTTACGCTTTATAGACAACCAGACCATTTTACAGTATTTGCGACATGAATAACTTAGCTATTTAATCAACCGTATACATTAAATAACGTACACATCACTGATTATCTTACCTGATCAAATGCTATCCCAGCGTCGGACAATAGGGAATTCAACTGACAGTCGCTAATGTGTACTACGTCACGTGTTGTTTGGAACGTCACGCGCACGTGACAAACATGCACGTGCTTTTATAAGTTTGGTAAAAACATTCGTGTACTAATATGTCAATGGAAGCAGCCAGTGGACGAAATTCAAATGAAAACGCAAATCCAAATAGTACTCACATTTTCAAAGAATTCCCCGCTTTTTAGTGGACTTAATTCAAATGAAAAATTATTTTTCTAAATTGCATTGTCATTTTCAAAAAATGCCCCGCGTTTTAATGGACTAGATGAAAATGAAAACGCAATCCCAAATAGCTTTTTCATTTTCAAATAAAGACACGTGGAGTGGTGGAATTGTTCATGTAAAAAGGGATAAACAGCCTTGCAATTGTATTCTCATAACCTAGTGCAGTTTTTAGGAAGGACATGAAAATTCTATCTGGTTTTGATGCATTTTGATGTTCTACCACTATCTGTGAACATGTTATAAAAACTGGGGCATTCTTTGAAAATGTTAATGCTTTTTGGGATTGTATTTTCATTTGAATTTAGTCCACTATATGCTTCCATAACCGCTGACATCAAAAACCTGAAAGCTTAAAACCACAACCCTCAGCTTAAGCATCACCTTCGCCCAATGTAACACCCAAATAACCTGTGACACAAACTAAATTTCGTGCTGTTGGTTATCTCATGCTTTCTGACAGCCTCCTGGCAGATTCTTTGACAAGTTAACATGGGGCATATCCCTGTAGAAGCATTTTACCCATCCCCCAAATAACTATTATTCAGCAAGTTTTCCCACCCACAAAATTGCAGGTGAATAATTAATATTCACTTATGAAAAGACTTGACACTGCGCTATGGTCATTTTAAGAGCATAGTACTTTTTAATTTATTCCACTTTTATGTTACTTTAAAGAGTCAAAGGTAATAATTCATGGATGAATACAATAATGTTCACAACAGCACACAATAGCTTCTTTAGTAGAATACTGACTGTGAATCTAAAATATACAGTACATTCTTATTTCAACTAGGCTAGTTCCACACTGACCATATTCAGCAGACTAGAATATAAAAATATCCTATGTTTTCTATGTCCCTAATAATGTGACTTCAACAATGCATCTTATCACTGGAATGATTCTTATCTGCAGGAATGTTCAAACCTGCAGTAGTGAAATATTATTCCATGATAATGTGCTGCCACATACAGAACAGAAAATCAAAGGCCACCTGACGACATTGTTTGTAATTATTAATCTGGGCAATACGTGTGTAAAAACATGATAGTATATTAATAAAATAAAAAGTAAAATTAATTGTCTGCTCCAGCGGTCTTGACCAGCATCTTTGACACATGTGCACTGCAATATGAGTTTGAATCTGTTCCACTGCCCTTACTGCAGAAACTATTGAATGTATCATTTACCTTGAGGGCAACATATGGCATTCTTTGTACTTTGCATTTGTATTCATTAATAAAACACTTTTTAAAACATTTCACTTCCCAAATCAATAGTTTTACACAATTTTGTCAGGTGACCGAAGACTTCTGCCGAGCACAATAGATAGAAAAAGACCCAGAGTGTCTCTGACAGATATACAGAAGAGTAATGTATTACCTCATAATTGTAAACAGGCACAGTCTCTATTGGCATACATGCAAGAGGTGGTTTCTTCTGTATGACCAGTTGGTCCATTGGTTTGGTATGAAGGACAAAACATTCCCTAAGAACATAGAAAAAGCATCAGTGTCACAAGAGCACAGAGAGAGACAGGCACCAGGCACTACAAGAAGGTGACTTTTAAGTGACTTACAAGACAACATTGCTACTCGGGATTTACTGGGCCTTCATTGCTGATTCCATCACACAGGAAGTCCTGTTAACAAAAACAGACATCATTAAGTCAAGCTTTTGATTTAACCAACCAACTGAAGATCAGCAGTTTTCAATTCAGGCAATTAAAGACTTAGCAATTAACTAAATGTCTCAGTGTGGTGCCAAGTTAGGAAGAAATCTTGCAGTATCTGTAGCACTCTGTGAAACGGGATATACCTGCTATATGCTGATAGTGGTTTAATAGGATATATTTGGATAGAGAATTAGTGGCCTCTCATGTGAAAAAAATAACAGCTTCCTATCCGTGGCTGTGATGACAGGGAGAGACGGGGATGTGAAAGAAAGGGGTGTGCTAGCAACAGCACAAACGCCAGAACAAACTGCAACTACAGTGGAATGTGTGGCCAGCTACAAATTCCTGGGGGTCCACATCTCCAACGACCTATCCTGGTCCGTCAACACAACAACAAAAGTGCCACAGTTTGTTACAACGGTTTCTCTGCAGCGGGTGATGAAAACCACCCAGCACATCATTGGTGCCCAGCTCCCCGCCATCAAAGACATCCAGCACAAGCGCTGTTTGTGGAGAGCGTGTGGCATTATCAGGGATCCCTCACACCCGAGCCATTAATTGTGAGCCCCCCTGTCATCAGGCAAGCATTACAGATCCCTCCTCACCCGCACCAAGCAGCAGGCTTAGGACCAGTTACTTCCCAAATAATTTTAACATGCTGAAACCCTTCAGTAATCTAGCATGCACACTGCTACCTAATTTATTTTATCTCCCATTTGCACAAGGTACCGTTGTACCCCCATTGCTACCTCTTGCCTACACACTGCTAACTTATTTACTTGATCTGCCATTGGCACAATGCATTCTGTTTGTACACGTCATCGCTACCTCTTGCACAGATGTTCTCCACTGGTGTTGCCCTCTGCACATTTGCAAAATGCTACTTTGTTGAACTGAACACCTAAACATTTACTTCTCCATGTCAATTGCACATCCTTACACTGTACTCCGTCTCATTTGATTTATACTTCTGCTCATTGACACACTGCCCTGCATATCATTTTTTTGCACTGCTCTTTTGCAATTCATGTTGGATGCAAACTGCATCTTGTTGTACTGTACTTGCACTGTTCAATGACAATATAGTTAAATCTAATCTAATCTAATAATATTCGGCCACAACAAATGTAAATGTGTGGCTTGTCAATGCATTCTTCAAGCAACTTGAGGATGAATAAATTCAGTGCACAGACATAACACCGTATAACATTCTAACATAATATGAGTTGGTTTGGAGAGTTATGGAGGGTTAAAAAATATATTTACAAATAGGCCACGCCAATACAATAGTATACGTTTAAGAGATAACCTAGATAAGCACGGAATTAGTAAAAATTACTCCATAATGGAAGAGTTTCCCATTTTAATTAAAGCGTTAAGAGGACACTAACTTGACTTTGCTGTAACACCCCTTCTGGCATCTCAGGGAGCCAGGGCAGATTGCCAGCACTGTAGAGCCTGGGTCGCTTGAACTGGTCGCGACTGGACAGGGGGGTGTAACTATTCCGCCGGAGCAGGGTGGGAGCTGGCTCCCCTGGGACCTTATCCCAAAAAGTGAAACAGCAGGTACATAAAAGAAAAGAGACCCGGACAAAGAGAAAGTTACTGGGAAAATTTCCCCAAACACGTCGACCACACTGCTGGACCAAACCACTAAAACAGAAAGTCAAAACTAAATGTAAATGATTCCGCTGAGGAAAACAAACCTTTAGAGGTTAAAGGTTATGGTGCAACCACTGTCATTACATCCCAATACAGGCGACATTAACTAATTGTACAGCAGCTCACAATTTATATAGTAAAGACATGCAATGATTTCACTGTTTACGTCACCAGATAAATGCTGGTCCTGTTGAAGAGCATAGAGGCCCAGAAACATGTTCAGGCTATGAAAAACGCGGTGTGTGAGCGGAACACGCGGTGTGTGAGCGGGACACGCGGTGTGTGAGCGGAACACGCGGTGTGTGAGCAGGACACGCGGTGTGTGAGCAGGACACGCGGTGTGTGAGCAGGACACGCGGTGTGTGAGCAGGACACGCGGTGTGTGAGCAGGACACGCGGTGTGTGAGCAGGACACGCTGTGTGTGAGCAGGACACGCGGTGTGTGAGCAGGACACGCGGTGTGTGAGCAGAGTGTGTGAGCAGAACACGCCTGTGATGGCAGGAAGCATAAAAGCATTGTCCTCTGAGGATAACAGGCTATGTTACTTACAAGTGCACGTTCACGATGAGTGTCGACGGCCTCCACGTTAAGGTCAAACATCTCCACTTTACAGCCTGTGGAAGATTGCAAAGGTACATTCACAAACATCTTCCCAAACACTGCATCAACTAGTGGTAGTAAAGGAACAGGAACTAAAAATTGTCATTATGCCTAGTGTGCAGAAACTTACCGTAGGCAACAGGGGTGAGCTTAAGCACCGTGTGCAGTGGACATTTCAGGTAGGGCAGTTCGTCTGTAAGAAAGGAAATTAAGTGGAAATGGACCACTGATATTTATCACACGAACGTGCACTGGATGCTTTGTGTGCTCAACACACCTGCACTTTTGTCCAGGAAGTAGGCTAGCAGGCAGCGCATGACAGCCTGATGGCAGACAACCAGCACGTCGCCCTGTCTCTCCAGCTCCATGATGACCGGCTCTAACCGCTGTACCAGGTCCTGGTAGGACTTCAGGGAGGACAAGGGCACATGGAGAATTAGTCATCCTTAGTAAAACAGGATAAGGATACGGGTCAAGACAAGGGGCATATATTGTGGCAAGTTTAGTGTTGAATATTACCTCTCCCCCTGGATATCGGTAATGGTACTTGTCCTGGTCCCTTGAGGCAAATTCCTCTGGAAAGGATTTCTGGATCATTTCATAAGTCATCTCCTCATACGCCCCCTAACAGAGGAGAGGAGATAGAGGAATGGAATTCAGCCCCGTCAGTCTATAGCCGACAATACAATTTATTTATTTATTATTTTTATTCCTCTGTGCTAAAGAATTTAGATGAGCTTTTGGAACTGACAGCGTCTATTTCATTGAGGATCTTCCACTGTTCATAAGGCACAATCAGCTCTTCGGCCGTCTGGATGGTGCGCCTTAGCTGGCTTGTCCACACCTTCAGGTCTGACAGTTCGTGTTCTTCAATGAAACCTCGCAAAGCACGGGCAAACTAAAACAGATTAAAGACAACACCCACACAGAAGGAGAAATCATTCAAATAGTTACCACCACCCAGTTTATGATTATGAACGTGCTATTAACCGTTTATGGGTAACTAATAATTAAACTGTCAGATTACCCATGTTTCTAGTCTTTCTATTAGCAGTCATTTAAATTTGTAGGGTCCACTGACTCAACGGTCGGCATTAAAACAAATGCTGACAGATGCCTCTCTTAGGATTGGGCCAAACCATCACGGTGGACATACCTGTTTTCCCCGCGGGGAGAGTTCAGAGTCACCGCCAATACGGCCCTCCATGTTGTGATAGCTCTCTCCGTGTCGGCACAAGTAGAGACAGTGAGAGTGCACTTGGATGTTCATTAGATAGTACACTATCTTACTCTGGATGTAGTCCTGCACGCGGTTCACAAGGAAGCACCGTCCCACATTCTCCACTTTGATGAAGGACAGGTCCCTATGGCAGCACAGTCACACAATTGGCTGTCTGTATTCTGTCTCCACCTGGTGGCCAGGATGTGAACTATTGCAGCAGATTATCTGATAACATAGCTAGTGAAATCGTATCACATTCAGATAGATCACACGTAAAGACAATGGCATGGCATCGTTGGCATCAACAGCTTGCGCAGAAACACATCCCTGTTTCTGGTTTTACTGGCCAAACTTGAGTTGTATATATGGATCGTTTTGATAAGCAATGTGCAAATTCACAATACAGCAAACACCGAAAGTCAGCTGGGGCATAAACTGGTATTTAAAAAAAAAAATCTAAATGTAAAATGCCAAACAATTGCTTTAAGGTTTTTGAGAACTTTGAGAATACATTTTTTTTAACACTTTTTACATTAACTTGACAAATCCTTAACCACTAACTGATCTGTCGAATCTGTTTCATTATAGACATTGAGTTTCGTAATGCAGGGTTGTCCCTCTAGGTTTAAAATCTCCGGTTACTATGCAGGTCAAGTTATAATAAGACACATCATATAAACCATGTACAGTTCTTGACTTCAGTTGAAAAATTTCTAAGGCAACCCAGTAAGAGAATATTGCTTTGAACATTCTTACTTGTCATGGTCATCAGGGTCCAGAGGTTGGTATGTAACCTTATAGCATTCTATACGTTTCAGAAAATCATCCATCAATCTTTCTCTGTTTCTCTCTGGGTAATCTGGACTAGATACTTTCACCTCCTTTATGAGCAAATACCAGACATTAGAATATGAAAAACATAATAAAGGGTTATAACAGAGGTATAATCAGTTTATAAATAGGTTACAGACCTTGGTCATGAGACATAGCAAACTGTTACATTGGCTGCATCAGAACATACCAGAATATTAGCGGCAATGATTTCTGGGTCATCACACATCGACTCCACAAAGAACACCTGTCGGAAATAAAGCAACTTAGAGCCAGCTACTAAATATAAATAAACGGTCTGGTCTCAGTCAAACAACAACATATAGGCTAATATGAATTCCAAAAACAAATGGCCATTCATAGTAAATAGCCTAAAATATATATATATATATTATATATATGTTACAATGGGATGAATTTGCAGTCGCTCACCAAACAGTCTAGTCCGTCCCTTCCCCCCTTTAATGTCTGACAAAAATAGTGGACAAATCAACCTTTTTTGTAAATTTGTTGTATTTCAATTTGATATAAAAATAGCTAAAATAATTGCTTGATTTGTGGGACATAATTATGGACTATCCTGTAATTGCTGAGAGTTGATGTTACCTTGTCCATAATACAAAGTAAAATTATAAAGTCATACAATTCAAACAAAAACATATTTTGGGAATTTGCACATTACCTTAAATGCGTTCTCTTTCCCAAAATCCAGAATTAGGTCTCTCCTCTCCCTTGTGGTGTTAGTGGCATCAAAAACCTAATCAAAGCCAAGAAAGCATCACAAACATGTTTAATGAATGAAAAATACTAAATTACAGTGTCTAAATAATTACAGCGATTTGTCCTTCTTCATCAGTGAGATATCCTTTCACATCTTCCAGAGCTACCAGAGCACACCGTCTGTGAAGAGAAGACAAAATTGAAATTACAGTCCTCTGCATCAAAGTGGGGAGGTATGCAAACAATTTTCTATTTCGTAGATTTTGTATTCACAGGGTTTACATATTATACTTTTTTAGTCAACTGTTACCTGTGTTTGACTTGTCCAGAGGACCACACCTCATGTAAAAAATGTTTTTATCATTACATGAATAAACAAATGTAACATACTTCCTTATTTCCATGGCTTCCTTGTTGTCATGTCTGAAAAAGTCGTAGGACTTGTACGCTTTGACGGCCTCTCTGCGATAGACACCCAGGTTAAAAACTACAAAATGAACATAATGGCAATAACAGTTTAGGACATGGCTTTGTCAATGACTACATGGTCTATTGTTTTCTTCTAGAAATGAGACTGCTTAAAGGACGATGTGTTCGGAAGTCATCAAATGTTATGGAGATCTCACATTTGCTCCAAAAATATGTAATGCTGAATATTGAAACCGCACATGAAAGTTATCAAAGGACACAAAAGATATTGATTAATACAAGAAATATATTAAACAGTTACTATTTCTGGAATTGATTATAATTCTTAAAACGTGTGAGTGAGAGGCAGAAACAAGACGAGTTCTATAGAACATACATACAAAGATACAGTAGGCAGATGTCTACTAAGAATTTGTCAAAAGCAATGTCACAAAATAGAAGCAATACAAATGTGTTAATGTCTTATGATTATGGCACTTGTAGGAAACATTTTATAAAGATGTTATATACTGTATATATCGATCCATTCAAAATAAGTACAATTTTACTTTGTCTAAGTTGCTTTGGCTCTTTTTAACTTTAAAAATATAAAAAGGCAAAATATTTGTGAATAAACTTTGTAGAGCAATATCACTCCAATTTACACAGACTTCATGGAAATATTTAGAAAAATGTCTATGTGGTAAAATTCCACATATATCCCCTTTAAGTGATGCTTAAACCCAGAAAGCAACAGGGTCCACTACAGAGTGCGACATGAATGAAGGACTAATATCCTGAAATGCGAGGCGATCTTTCGCCACTTACCTTTTGTTGGCACTCCAATCCAGTTTAAATATCGTGTCAGTTTTTTGGACATGTAGGTCTTTCCCCTGGCAGGTAGGCCAATCATTACAATCACTGTGGGAGAGTTTGTCATGTAGGATGCCCACGCTGAACAGAAAAAACACTGTGCATTAGAATGGGACCAACGCAGATCCTACTTTGTACTTGTTGACAATTCAACAATTAGATAACGTATAGGCAAAAGTAGGTTACCACACTGTAAAAAATGAAGAGAATTTCACCAATCCTGAAATATAAAACCAGCTATAAACCAGGTGGTTTAAATCTGAATGCTGATTGGATGAGAGTAGAGGTATGTGAGACCAAAGACCACAGGTATGACATCACATGACTTTACAGCTCTTACCTGGATTTCTTATAGCAATAAGGGCTTTTGGGGGTTTGTCATATATTGCCAATATACAATGGCTAAGCACCGTTTTCAGGCACAGAATTGTGGTACCCTGAAATATCTAATCTGTTCAGTTCAATAAACTGTCCATGTTTGTATATATGTTCTTTGTAAAATACTGCTTGCAATTTTTTATTACTATTAGCTTTTTCTATTCTTTCTAGCCCTGGCTTTGCTGTCAGATAATTGAGTAGAGTGACAATGCCTGAGTGAGGCAGATGCGGTGTGAATTCATACAGCATAATTCAGACTTGTTTCGGACAAATTTGCCTAGCCTTGTTGGTAGGCAGGACAGCCTGTGATTGTAGACTGAGAAATGTGTGCTTCTCCAAACACTTAGGTGCTGCAGAGTTCTTCATGTTGCATGAATACAGAGTATTACAGTGAATGACTATATTACTAATATTATGGGTTTTGCTCAACAGGGTTTCTTGGTAAGGCACTCTGATAAGCCTAGACTTTTCTCAAATATTCTTTATAGATTATTGGCGAAATTCTTAATCTCTAACTTAGTAGGTACAGACTAAATTTTTATGTATTTATGTAACAGTTAACCAAATAAGTCTGCCAATTCACTTTTTTACGACCAGGCAAAGGCATTCAGTTGCAAAAAGACAAGACCATACAGACCCCAAAAAACAATATACGCTGAAATCTACGCATGTAGATACACTGGGGAAAAACCAGCGGGCCCCATTTGAACCGAGCGCTAAGTTACACTGGAAGTAGCGACTACAACTGCTGGATAATGATGCTTGATGATGGACGATGTCCATCTAGCAAAGCTTAAATGTGAAATGATGAACACTAGCAAAGCTTAAATGTTGTCCCTTTTCAAGGGGAAATCCAAAGCCATATAATCCAAAGCCATATTTGGGCTGTTTTTTCAGTATGAGCAATTGGAGGTGTTTCAGACATAATGACTCATCACAGCAGCATTTATGTCACACAAGGAAAGTATAACCACTTGGTTGATTGAGTCTAGAATCTGATCTAAACATCTTCTTATTACCCATATCTTGTTAAAAGGTCTTCTTACTCATAGGAATAGTTAGATGAAAACAGACAAAACAGGACTATAGAAAACATAATACTATATGAAATACAAGCCAAATATAATACATTAATACATTATTTTTCAAATAAACACTTACAACTTAAATAAACTAGAGAAAATGTTGTAAATAAAGTCAAATAAATAAAACCCCATCCTGAAGTGTGTGTGATTAAAATAATCTTTAGAGTACACAGAGTAAAGTGTAATTTTAGCTTTCTGCTCCTGGCACTGACTGTGCACTCCTTCCAGAGTTAACAATGTTTTTTTCTGAGATGTTTATCAGCACTTTACTTACAGCATTTCTTTTTGTTCGCTCTGATCTCTGATTTCTTGGCTTCGGCGCAGTTGGCTGAGACTGTCTCTCTCTGAATGTTGGCTGTTGTGGACATGATATTGTTATGCCTCCCAAATTAGGGTCTATAAGGGCATGACACCAACAACCTGAAATACGGGCAATTCATTATACTTAAACACAGACATTCAGTTAGAATATCTTTAATAAAGAAGATATTTTAGGTCGGATTTCGTTTCTATTTTAACAGCCTTCAGTCCAAATAAAATAAACTTTCCATCATTCTATCAATTATTCCATCACTTATCCTACATGATTTATATTCCCTATTAAAATGTTGTAAGGAAGGTCTGGTAGACATTTATATGAGTGTGTCCCATGACAATCCAATAAATAAAATCAGAAAATAATCTCAATCTCATAGCTTGCTGTGTTTACATATCCAAATTCAATCTAATAAAAATTGTATGACGGCCCCAAATAATGATGAAAACAAACATTCTAGGCCATGTATTTTTACCAGAAAGAACAACACGGAAGTGAGGGCCATCAAATGTTTGCAACAGATGTATTGCGCAGTCATAATCGCGCAGTCATTTGCGCAGTCATATTGGCTCTTATAACCATCAGAGGCGCAACTCCTAAAACCAGCTATAATCACGATATTATACCGAATATAACTCACTAACGTGTAAATTATATCGCTTTATAGATGACATCATCATAAATGCAAAAGAATAATCACGGGCCACTGTCTCGTTGTTTTAAAACAGAAACAATAAGGTAATAGCTAATTTCTCTGGCAAAAATAACACAGGTAAGAAGTTTAATTTAATTTACCTGCGATATGCGAGCGGATGCTTCTATTAAAATGGCAGATCCACGTCCCCTAATCGTTCCCTTTAGTCTACCAGGTGATTCTGTCTGGCATAATATCCTATAGTAGGGGGGGTCGACCGTCTCGTATAATATAGGGGTCGACTACGTCTCTGTCTGTGGGAAAAAAGCACAACGCTGGACGTCAAAATGTCTTACCGTAATATTTCTAATAAATCCTACATAATAGAAAGGGCAGTGAAAGTCCGGACGAATGCAATAATCACCTTACAACAGTTAAACATCCATAATCAATAGTATTCTTCGTAAAATACTTTCATTAGGTTTGCATAGATGCATTTCACTTGCCAACTAAATGATGTGCATGTCACATCTGCATGACACGCCCTCGGTGTTAAAACATATTTTTTGTAGGCTACCTTGACTTGTTAGTACAAACTACAGAAACAAGTTGGGCAAAAAGTATACAATTATATCCAATTTCATGATATCAGACAAACTAATTTATGTGTCATAAGTATGCATGTGTGATACACACAAAGTGTATGCACAATTCTTTTCTTCTTTTCTTTTTCTCTCCAATGTGTATATTGTTTTGAGGTAACTGATTGCACTAATTTTATTGATGCAGTGTTGAAATGCAAATTAATATTTACATTTATATGGATTTGGAAGAGGGACTTTTATTTTGACACTTTGGCTGGAGAGTCGCGGACGTAAACTGCGCATGCTTCCTCATATCTGCAGAGGAGCTGTGAAAGAGCAGACGCGACTCTCGTTTCTTCTATTTGAACCCTGTTTTACAGGTAAAAACATGGGCATACAAAAGAGAAACGTTTGAATATATTAAGACAATTGCACTATAACCGTGTTTGATGAGTAAAAAAAGCGAAAGTAAAGTGTTAAATGCATTTTATTTGATGACGTGTTGGTTGCCCTGGTGTATGATCACTTTAACATAAGGAAAATAGTTTAAGTCATGCTTCAGTGGCCATCATACTCAACAAATGTTGTATTAATAGTTTGTTAGTCATAAGAAGTTTGTTTGCTCATGTTAATGAGTCAATAGGTAGCATTAAGTGTATGTTTGGAGTTCACTCGGTGTTCACATTTGGCGCTCTCGCCTGTCACGTGACCAGGCACTGAGGGGAGAATAGAAAGCCACTGAATATCTGTTATATTCATCATCATCCATTCCGTTGGAGGTAAAATAGTGAATTGTGGTTCGCAATGGTGTTAAGGAACAAGTGCCTTCTGGAAACAGAGTTTCCCAGTACATATGGAGTTATTTCATACTAAATCTTATTGTGTTAATGAATATTGGTATTTCTGGTTGTAGAATATAAATATAAGATATAGAAATTAACTGTCAATTAAAGATGGTAAAGTAAAGAAATGAGACCGGGTGACAAACAGTGATTTATGTTGAGGTTGGTTACAAAAGTGATGTAATGGGATAGGTAAAAAAAAAGTAAAAACAACTGTTGTGCTAAATTGAGTTATTGTGCATTAAATAAAGCTGATATCTGCAGAGGAGCTGTGAAAGAGCAGACGCGACTCTCGTTTCTTCTATTTGAACCCTGTTTTACAGGTTACAGTAATCTGTCAGCTGGGTCTTCTGAACCGGGGCCTGCAACACATGCATATCCGTTATTTGTGTGTGCAGTTGATGAGACTCATTACCTGTTGCCTCTAATTCCAATTCGCTCATGAAGACTGAATCGATGCACACTCGCTGGAGGGAACCACCAGAGGCCCTACACCCTGGACATGTCTCGCTGAAGTTTAACTACTTCACAGTGGGTTGTGTTCTTGTGTGACTGACATCGCCTTAAGCAGCAGGTCATAGTCAAGAGGTTTATTTGAATGGGGATGGAGTGTGTGACTGTGATCTAAGGGACATTGACTGAGCTCAGTGCCATAATTGGTGATAGCAACATCTCAGAAACAGCTGACCTACTGGGATTTCCACATACTAGCCAATCACATTTAGAGAGAATGGTGCCATTAACAGAAACCATCCAGTAAGTGGTAGTTCATCTGTGGGCGGAAACACCTTGTTAATGAGAGGTCAGGAAAACAATCAGACTCATTCATGCTGACAGAAAGGCCATAACTACTCAAATAACTACGCATTACCACAAGTCTGTGCCAAAGGGCATCTCAGGACACACAAAACGCCACATCTTGCAGTGCTTGGTCTATAGCAGAACCTTCTGGGTTTTATTTCTGTCAGATAAAAGCTGGACGACGAAGCAACAGTGGGCACATGATCACCAAAACAGGTAGATTGAATATTGGAAACATTTGAATATTGAAAAAACGGTGGCCAAAAAAATCTGCAGGACCAACTTGACGCCATTAAATCAGCATGGACCGAAACCCTCAGGGCCATATCTTCTCCAATAAGGCCTTTGGCCAATAGAGGCCTCTTATCATGATCCATTACCTGTAACCATGTAGTAGGTGGGCATGTGCCAGTTGTGAAGTGATAATACCATTTGGATGCATTTACTTAACAGCAAACAAGCTGCCAGGCATAAAATGTCATCAACAGCCATCATGCTTGTTAACAAAATATAGTTTTATAGATTGCTTTTTATAAAGGTTTTGTTGTTACATTTAGTGCAGAGAAATGCTGCTATCTAGATAATTAATTAGATAACGTCAGAGGTCAGTGTAGATATGCCCGGTGCTCACGGATGATAAACCGGTTACCGACTAGTAAGTACCAAGTCGATTTCTACAAGGTAACATTACGAATGCAGCCTGTCACGACAAACCCCAAATAAAGCCAGAAAAGATCTCTCAGATTCTACTTAAATAACGCAAAATTGGTTTAGAGTTCAATATATATTTAAAAATAAGCTTTCACTCTGATTCATTAACCCGTTCTGAAGACCTATCGATTTTAAATGAAAAAGTTCTCCAAACTGTCAACATTTCAAAATCTACATGTCAAACCACGGTGCAATGTCAAATCTTTTAATATAACGTTTGTCCATTCTTCTCTCCTAAGCTATACCACCCTTTCTTCACATCTTGAAACCGATCACATTCACATGTCCAGCGAAATCCACAAAGTTCAGAAGGCACCCATTGGCTACAGTTTCACCCTGTGAGAGACAGAACGCGGTCAGATCCGTGGCCATTGCAGAATACAGGCACCGGGTTACTAGATAAGCTGCAGAAGATGGTATCGAACCACAATGATTACGTCGCCATCCATGTAGGAGTTACTGATTGTCGAGACCTCCTGCCTGTGCACAATCACATTGTAGATGGAACATCGAGCGTTCCCGGGAAGGCACTGAGATGCAGAGAGAAGCGCTCAGTAGGTTTGGCGCAGAGGCTTTCATACTCAGTAGGTTTGCACACTTTGCACATATGGCCAGCTGTGGACGCCAGGCGTTTCGCAGTCTCCAGTGTCCGACAGTTTGCGGTTTAGCACGTTCACATTAAGGCTTGATCTTCCACAGCTGTAGAAGAGACAAGGACGGTACGTTCAAAACAACACAGAGAAACACAACCGAGAGATGAACGACCAGTGATGAATAAGGTGCGGCGCAAGAACGGTCTGCACTCACTCGGATGTTGAAGCCAAGCAGGTCACTGACCACAGCGGAGACAGCAGACAGGATGACCACCCGGGTGATGTTGTAGATCAGGGGGTTCACAGTCAAACCCAAGAGTCGAAAAGGGGTGTCGAGCTCCTGTGAAAAAAGGTCAGCGTGAAAAGTCAGTAATAATTTAAATGCAGATTACTCTACCAGACCAAAACATTTGACCATCAAGACCGGGGTAACGTGAGACATGCTTACTTTCATTAACTTTGTTGCAAGTTTCAGAACGTTGTTTACTATATTTAAATTATCTTTCTTGTTGGGCTTCTTTTCCATCTTAAGATACAAGTTGATCTGAGAAGAGAAAGTGATTTGAGTCAAAATTCTTAATAAAACATGTGTGTATTTGCATTTCTTAGTGCCGTTGTGTGTTCCAGGGTGCTTCACCTGTTCAGTCAGCAGCACAGACACATTGCTGTATTTACAGTTGGTCTCAGAGCCCAGAGTGGCCAGACGGAGAAGGAAGACGATGAGAGAGGAACCCCACACCATTAACTCCCAGTTAGTCTCAGAGTCAAGGAATGTGTGGTGACTGTTCAAGAGCTGAGAGTCACAGAGAGAAAAATACTTACATACACATATATTCATATATTGTTTCTACAGGTTGGAGCATAACCAAAGCACATGTACAGCAAGGGATGGTAATTTATAATGGATAATTCTGACCTGTGTGCACAAAATGAAGGCAATGGAAAGAGCCAATAGGAAAATGGAGGACACTATGACATCAACGGAACGCTGGGGGCCACGTCTCTGTGATGGACAGGAAATACAAATGTGAATGTTATTCCCTCGTGGCCAAAACCCTTTTTCTGTAGTAGAACTAATAAAAGGCATTAGTGAAGTGAGAGCAACGCAAACCTTGAGAAAAGATCGGAGCGACAGCCACATCTTTATGTTCTGCACTTTCTTCAGCCTGAAATGGGGGATTTCGGACTTCTTAGCCTTTCGCGCTGACGTGATGTGGTTGAAAAACTTAGCGAAAACAAGCCGCTGTTGAATGAGAACTATGAAGACGTCAGCCACGCCATTTACATTTCATTTGATAATAGCATCTGGACAAAAGCTCAGTAGGACTAAAGACCTGACCTGTTTGTAGGTCCTCTCTGCCACACACATCATGAAGAAGAAGAGCCCGGTGAGACAGAACCTCTCCACAGTGGTGATGAAGAAGAAAGCATATGTGTGGGTGTCAGGCAGTCCCACAGTCATGACAACCAGGTCTGCCAGGGTCAGGGAACTCAGACGAGTCACGTCCAGACGCTGAGCCAGACGAAAGCCAAAGGGAAGAAGTGACAGCGTGGCCGTGACCAGCCCTCCCAAGGCTAGGTAACCCATACCCTGCTCCACCACCTTCACCTTACACAGGACACATGACCTCTGTTAGGACAACGCAGGTATAGTTAAAAATAACCGGTGTTGTTATTTAATCTTTTAAAACATCGCACTACACATTCCAGTTCATTTGGGATCAATCTCGTTCCCGGACGGTGTTTTAGTTCACTCAAAATAGTTTACCAAGCCTCTGGGGAAGAGATTTGTTGGCTTAATCACCGGTAGTATATACATTCTTTAATACAGCGTGGCTGCGTTTTGTGTTTATTTATGAAACATTAATTGTTGAGGGGTTTTTAATAGTCTTTTTGAGAACTAGTATTCGAACACACGTTCGGATTTACTAAGGGGTATTCGGAGCCTGTAAAATAGTAACTGGGCCAGCCCTACTGGACTGTGCCAGAAAAGTTCAAATAGGAGGTGTACCCGAGTGAGGATGATTCCACTGATCTCCAGGACTGACATGTCTGCTTTCTTACACTCCCCCTGCTCCCATATGATGGCACTGACCCGGTCCCTGGATGGGTGGCATGCCTGCAGCCATGACAGTTGGCCCTGTTGAGAGAAGAAGACGATGTGATAAACCTTTATGGGGCTACACGTCAGACAACCGAGTCAACGTGTCTTTGTTGATGGGACACACCTGCTGCAGGTTCTCATCATCGCTGCTGAGCGTGGTGACCGGGGGAAAGACCAGACCTGGGCAGTACCGCCCCTCCTCCTCACTGTCACTGCTACCCGTGGAGGCGGAGTCAGGCTCCTGAAGAAGCTCCTCCCACATTGTGTCATCCGTATCAGAGGCTTGCCTCAGGCATTCCACTTGACATCGTGTTACCTTAGCGTCTTTGGCGCCTACACCGCAGTCATCCTGTGGACACGATACAACTGGTCAAATGACATGGTTCACTCTGGCTTCAATACACAGTACATCACTACTAGGCTTGTGTTAGGGTAACTCCATTAGAAGTATTGGGGTAAAGCGCCTGCTGGTGGAGGACATAATGTAGAGACAGAATAGACTGAAGTAAAAACGAATGTATGTACCATACACTGTAGTGTTGAGCATATAAGATTAGGAAATGAGTGGTAGACATACATCAAGCTACACTTTTACCTTGATTTTAACAGATTTACTGTTTTCTTTTGGTATTTCTTTTGGTAAGGAGCCTTTCTTAAAGTCATTTATCACATGTACTGTTTATTTTATTTTATATTTATACATTTGACTTGTCCACGTTTCTGATCCACATGTTAGCTTGATTTTTGATTCCTCCATCAACAAGCTGTTTTTGTTTCTCAGTAAACCCTCGATAGACACATGTGTGACACAAGAATGCATTAAAGTCGTCAAAGGGTTTCTCTTTAAATATATTGCTCCTAATAGGATACAAAATAATTGAATCATATATTGAATCTCTCTGCTCTGTAGTGAATACACCACCCTTGACTAGCAGGAACGACAGTGGGAATATATTACTGTTTTTTGACAACACCACGACAGTCATTGTGTTTAACAGCTCTTGTGAAGCATCCCCATAGCATGAAGCTCCTAGCACTACGCTTGACCACAGGGATAGTATTAGCTATGTTTTTCCCAGACGCATGATATGCAGGCCTATTAAATTAGATTTTTGTTTCACCAATACATATGATATTGTTCCGTTAAATACGTATTTATTCAATTCTAAATTAAGTCCACAAACATACAAAAATGAGAAAATCAGGCAGCTGGCCGTTTTTAGACGAATAGTTTAAACTAGGGCTGAAATGCTTTACCACAGGCTTATCTGCCAGTGCTTTATGTTGTCACGATAATTATTACATGTTTACATGGCTGGAAGTTCAACAAATAAGTCAATATACTACTGTGATTGAAGTAGTTAAATCAAAATATGTAATTCATATCAATTCATGCATCACCTATTTTCATCATAACATATAGGCCTGGCCTACAGGAAGGTGCAGTTTATGTTTATTATATATCTAATATTGTATTGGTCACACAATATAATTGTATGAGCCATATTAATTTTGTATTATGTAATTTTGTCCTGTGCCACTAGGGGGCTGTATGTGCTTTGTGGCTCAGCTGATCTCAGGTCAGCCCGGGTAGGTCATTTAACTTGGAGAAAATCCAGACACAGGTGTTTCTAATTGGGGAAGCAAACCATTTTCGAGTGTGCCTAGTGTCTTGCTTTTGTGGTGAGCAATTGAGTTTGTTGTTTTGGTTACATGTATTATCAGTTAAGATATTTCCGCTGTATGATATATGGAAGAAAATAAACTTGCTAGATAATAGTAACATTACTGAACTCTCGGTTTGATTTGTGTGAGTGCCCACAGGCACACGTCTAAACTTAATCCGCTGTATTAGCAACCAGTACTAGACTTCATTTAGGACTTATTCAGTACAACAATTATTTATTGCTTGTCTTTGTTGAATAATAATACACACACACACACACACACACACACACACACACACACAATAATGCAGAAGATAGAGTTTAGTTTAAGAAATTATTGCATCTTAAATCGCAATATTCTTAAAAAATAAATGAGGATTATTTTCCAAAATCATTCAGCCCTGGTTTAAACCAAAGTTTGAGAACAGATTCCTGAGGATCTACCATGTATCTTAAAATTTACCTGAGCAGTTAAGGGGCTGAAGAAGGAACGAAGGTGTCTCTTCCTGAGGATGGAGGCAGGTGTAGGTCCAGCTGTGGGAATTTTTGCATCCACCTCTTCCTCACTGGAAAGCTCATCAGAAGCCCCAAAGCCTGATTTTGTTTGACTGGTCTAAAACAACATTACAATAAGCAGAAGAAGAAGCTGGATAAAAACCGGCATAACATTTATCATCACATTTTTATGCAAAAACATCCACAATCTGAAATGCACGCGCAACAGAAAGACATGGAAATGCGATTACACAAAACCGCTTCACTTACAAACATGCTCTTTTTAAGCAGGTTTTTAAAGGTCCAAAGTATTAGTTCATGTTTGCATTCTCATCATTACATTGCAATACTGGCACGGTCACAGCCTTAATGTGTGTTTTAATGGCCCTACCCTTCTCTCCTCTGATTGGAACATTTTCTGTTCATCCTCCAGCTGCCAGGGCTCAGTGTCCCGGTCGTTCCCATGTCCTTCTGTTCTCTTCAGTCCTCTGCCTTTCCTTGGCCTGGACGACAGAGGGATAAATGACGGAACGTTCTAACCGGAGCAAGAGCAGTTGGCACGAGTGTGTTAGACAGCTGGTCGATGTGCTCACACTCACAAGACAACGATGCTGATCTAAACGGCCTACTTTCAATAAAACTAAAATGACATAGCAGCAGTCGCTTCCTCTTTTACAGGAAACGCCACACTTCATTTAAACAAACGGAAACACAGAAGACAACTATTCATTCATTAAGGAAACACAAAATGCTCGTCCTTCACAGTGCGTAAAAGGTGTGTGAGCAGCATGTGTGTGTTACTGGTGGTAAGAGCCCTGCCTTCTCCTGCGTGCTGGGCTGCTGCTGCTGCAGGGACTGACTGAGGGACTCCGGTTGGACTCCGTGGACACTATTTGGCAGTGGACGGTCCCCAGCAGCAACATCAGACACATGGGACCACACAGTTCACTGGCGCTGGCTGTAGGTACTTCCACATACAACACTGCTGCTGCCACTAGAAAATTAAAAGACAAGCGCATACAGGTTAAAGACTAGCTTTAGATAGTTCATTATCGTTATTAACTTTAGTTCAACAAACAAATGTATGACTGCGAGACTCTGCCCCATGTCTGAAGAAACACGGTCCAAAAAACACTGTCCAAAGATACGCTGTCCAAAGGTACGCTGTCCAAGGATACGCTGTCTAAAGATACGCTGTCTAAAGAAACAAAGCTGAGATGAAAGTGTACCTTGCATCAAGTACAGCACTAGGATACAGGTGGAGATGGCCTTTGAGGTCACCTGGATCCACCACTGGAAGAAGAACGGGAAGAGGAGCACCCGGACCAGACCCTTTCGGGTCAATGCTGTCCATGGACTATCTGGCTTGGCCTTGCCGAATGCTGAGCCTGGAAAAAGAAAATGTCAAATAAACAGTGTGGAAATGAGCCTGACATACTGTATAACACCATGTCATGTGGATAGGCACTCACCTCTTACTAAGTCAACATCAATGAGGTCTGACTTGATATGACCAGACCTCTTTGGCTTACTGTCAATACCCTGTAATGGTGACAGTTATCTTAGTGACAAACGCTACTCACATACTAGAAATGCATATATGCCAAATACCATCCACTTACATTAAGTTCAGCTTGCTCTAGAGACTTCTCCCAGACCTGCTGGTCATAGGCACCGATCTGTTGACATGTAGACACTCAGTCGTTTGTATAATCACATGTGACAGACAGGTTCAGTCCCTGGTTACATTGTGAGTAATTACAACACGACTTACCTTCTCTTGATACCATGCTATTCTGGCCATTGTCTGTTGATTGCGGCGACTGCGTGTCAGGTCATTTCACAGTGGCACAAATCATCTGCTGGCAATCCAGGCTGGTGCCACAACAAAACAAATAGGAGACATGAGAAATAAAGCAGAGAGACTAAGTCACTGAGAAGTCCAAAAGGTCTTCACGCATAGCATATGTACTCCACAGCATATGAATGATTACTGCTAGGCAAACTGTAGCTCACAGTTTCATAGTGCCGTGAATAACGTGTTATAGGTTAAGGCCCTGTGTTTCAAACAGAAATGCAATGCATGTTAATCTCCAGAGCAGAGGCTGAACGTGACAAATTTGTGACCAGAGATCCAGCAGTTATAATTTGTAATAAGTAGTATGGCGCATTGCTTATATGTCCTGTACAATAAATTATCTTTAAATCTGGAGAGAAAATTCACATTATTTTCCTCATGCCGATCATCAGAGAAATCTGTCATTAGCGTTGTTGTGTTCATGACCCATAGAACCACATGACCCATATAACCACATGACCCATATAACCACATGACCCATAGAACCACATGACCCATAGAACCACAAACAAACCAAACCATTCCCAAACAATGTGCATTATCCAAACGTTCGGGCTCAGCAGTGTCTACTGTACTGTGGTCTATATTTATTTTGAACACAAGCCCATGGACCTCACCTCAAGACTACCTGGCACAAATAGCTTTCCCTGTCCAAAGTCCTCCTCGTAGTTATGCCTTCTTGTTAATGTCCTTGTCTACTTGGTTGTGCAGCTAACTGAGATTATGTTGGACACAGCCAACATGCATTTATTGACCTGCTTGTTAATGAAAAATGCAAACACACTGATCTGGCCCAAAAGGTAACGCAGCACGGACACAATTACATTTTTTGGAATGGTAATCTCACCTTAACTATTTTAGAACAATTACCGATCCGGGGTCATGGCTTGTAGAAATAAATTGAAGTAAGAACTTGTATTTTTTGTATAGCTTTTTGAAACTGAAAGAATGGTAAGTCAGGGATTTGAGAGTGTGGAAGAGTAAGATTTATAGTAGACATTTGGTAGATATTTTGTTTCTTCATTAATGGACAGGAAAGAGTAGGCTTTAATGCAACGTGTCGTTGCTGCATTTCACCATAGCTTTCACAATTCACATGGACATTGCTTTCAACATAATATTTGACTTGCAACACCACCATGTTAAACAGATAGTCATCTTTTGGTCGAAAAGCTAAAAGATCATTAGAAAAAATATTTTTTGCAATGCGACTTCGAATATCATTCAATTGTTATCGAACTGGTAATTAAAGTTTTCACTAATCCCTTACTGAGCACATGAAGTACAGGGCAAACATGCAACTGACTTGTAAACTTACCCCAAATGATGAAGTGTTTGTGGATAGATGGTACAACTGTCCAGCTGAATTCAGCTACAACTCTACAACAGATCATTCCCAGAACAACAAACATTAGTAAGGACCATCACATCAGTCAGGGTCAGTAATACACTGGAGGACAGTGTGATGGCGCAGTGACGTCTGATTGGAGATCTGATTGGAAGTCAGATTGGAAACTAACCATTGCAATAGCGCTGCCTCGTCATCATCATTCAAAACAAAGTAGGCAACGCTCCAACTCCAAAACACCTTTCAACTTCACTTAACTTGTCACCATTCAAGTTAGTTAAATATATCCGCGACACATTTAGCTAAAACCGAGTACACAGACTAAATATGTGCAACACTTACAAGCTAGCTAGTTGGCAAACAACAATGAACCGCTCGCCGAGGTGACCAGAGATACTAGTACTATATACTATTACTATCTAGTAGTATAGTACTATTAGATATACTACTACTACTAGATATACTACTAGTACTACTAGATATACCACTATACTACTAGATATACTACTAGTACTATTAGATATACTACTAGTACTATTAGATATACTACTAGTACTATTAGATATACTACTAGTACTACTAGCCAGCTTGCAGCATCTCCACTGATGCGACGCATTCCATGATTTACGTGCAATGAATCTGTTGTTTAAGATTATTTAAACGGTTCGCGAAATTCGTTGTCTATGTCAAAGCGAATTTGCCCAACGAATGCACGAGCGAGCGCACAACTATTTCGGGTTATTGTACTTCCTTTTTCCGGGTTAATCGCGAGACCGCTTGTTTATTTACATTCTCCTGAACTGTCAAATCTGTGCGGCCGCGAGCTGCGCGCGCGCGTGGACAGTTACACGTTCCATCCCATTCAAAAGTCAAACCGTGGAAATAAATTAAAGAGATATTTAAATAAATTAAATGAAAATTATTTTAAATTGTTTTGTAAATGTTCTTATTAAAATAGCATTTAAAGTATTTATTTTTTGTATTCTGTTTTTCCTCAATTATTTTTAATTTCCGGTATAAACGTTGACGTTTCCAATCTCATCACACATCTCGCCCCGGTGTTTGGAAGTTATTAGACGAGGGTTTTGGTTCCATATTAGATAAAGGCATGTTCCCTGTCATGATTTAGATTGAATAATCTGCCAGACGCGTTCAACCTGTCAAAAACGCCACAAATACTCAAATTATCACAGAACATGTCAAATCATGACGCAGGTGAAAAAAAACGGGTCCTATCCGTAATAGATATAGAGGTGTTTAGTCACGAGACTTTTGGGTTCAATGTTTATTTGTTGTTCATGCACATAAGTCCTAGGACATAATAGGACAACCAGCAATTCATTTCCATAATCATTTCTAATGCAAGCATATTATATTTGTATTGTGACCCAGCATCAGTCAGATTGAACCCTATAATTCTCTGTTGTCCACAGTGAAATTCACTTCACCCCTATTGAGCTATCAAGCCAAGCTATTTATGAGTGCAGACAGCCTACCTATAAACCACAATGTATATGTTGCCAATAATATATATTTTTATTCCAAAGTGAGAGAAGGTTCGGAGAATATTACCCAATATTTTATTAAATATAAACATGGTAAAACATTTAGTTACCATTTTGTTATAATTAAATAACAAGAAAATGCTTATTTTGATGTTCTCTAAATGTTCCAAAGTAACTATCCTACACCATAGCGGAAATATTGTTTTCCAAATAACTATCTTGAAACATGTTGTTTCTCAGAACGTTTAATTGTAGCTGGATGTAAATTACAGAAATGCTCTGACAACTAACATAGGTAAAAAGAAAATAATCACAAATAGACTATCGATAATGTGTCATAGAAACAGAAAAATAAAAAGTTTTTTCCCCCCAAGATTATAGGTAGAATTATATTTTGGCACCACCCTCCTGTGTGTTGTTGACTGAGGGTGGCTCATGGTCGGCTGTAGCACACATCATCTTACTCTTAATCTTTTTATTGGAGCTGATGATGAAGAAGGGACTGAGAGACGCATAACAGGAGGAGAAGAAGACCCTCATGTCAGCTACCACTGGGGACACCATGGGCACTGTCAACATGTAAATCCAGATCACATTATCAATACCAAAGAATACAGAATACAAGACCACCAGGATGACCACGGTCTTGGCTGCCCTGGTCTCAGCTCCACCGCCCTGGGATGACCGTCGGATGCCCCTCACCTGACGGCTGTGGCGGTGGAGGAGGAGAAGGATGTAGCCACTGGACCACAGCATGAGCCCGACAAAGGCAAAGTCCCGCGTAGAGACAGCTATTCCGTTGATCTTGTAGGACAAACTGTCTCGGAAGTCCACATGGCAAAAGCCCAAGTTGAGTGTGAAGGCGGGCGCCGTGTCGTTGCGCGGGGCTTTGGAGAAGAACGGGGCTGCGATGCACACAGCCATGTTGAGGAGCCACAGTCCGGCGAAGGTGGGCAGGATGAGGTCAGGAAGCCGGGCCTTAAGCCTGGATAAGTGGGGTCCACCTGCAGGGGCCAGGGTCAGCGCCTGGAACACGCTGAGCATACTGGTGAGGCACACTGACAGGGCTCGGGAGATGCGGTACGAGTAGATGACCACCTTGCAGCCCGGGTCATTCAGCAGGTCACGCAGACCAAACACTGTCATGGTCTGGGGAACACAGCGAGTGAGGAGCAGCAGCAGGTCCACGAAGGCGAGGTGACAGAGGATCATGTCCACGGGCTGAAGCCGGCGCTCGGACCAGACAACCTGGGTATACGCCAGCAGCACCAGGGTGTTACCCAGAATCCCTAACCCTGTCTGCAGGAGGAAGGACACCCCTTTGATGGTAACACACAGATCCAGCATAATACCTGTTGTTGTATACCGTGCTGAAGAATTGACACAGAGAATGAAAGTTAAAAACAACGTATACATGTATAAACCAACTGTCATTGTTGTCCGTGTTGCAGTTCAATGACTGGACACTGATCGCTGAAAACCCGTTCTTACCTGCAATTACCAGATAGTCGGTGTGGTTCACTGCCCTTGCGATGGCAATATATAGCATATAGTTCTCTGTGGGGATTATTAACATCCAACACTAGAACACTCACTCCACCCCTCAATACAATATGTTCTGTCTCATACAATATTTAACAAAAACTGTATCTTCTTATCAGAATTTTTATGGATATAAAGGCCACATTTTACTAGAACAATAAAATAAAATTCATAAAAATTGTAGAATTGGTGTAGAATTACTTGTATTCGTGCACCCAATCTCCCGGGTTTTCTTTGTTGTTGTTATAAAAGCAGCTTGATTAATCTCATTTAAACGATTTAGACACACAGCTGCCCCCTTGCTCTGCTCATCTCTATTTGCTCCTGTCCTAGTAGTCTGTTCCCCAGACACACAACAGGTACCTATCTCCAAATGCAGAATGTCTGGTCTAATTGGGAGCACAGGGATAGTGCCCCACGTTCTAATGCATACACCCAACGTGGTTGTATTCACCTATAGTAATCATCAACAAGCATCCTATTTTGGGGCATCCTGGTTACATTTGCAATGGTCTTGCTCCCATCTCAAAATGTAAATGAGTTATTGCAGTATCGTTGTCATGCCGTAACTAAGACATACCATAATAAATGTGACTGCACCATATCTTGACTTAGTCAAACTTGTAGGAATGTCAACTTTTAATGAAGCGTCCTTGATAAAGGCTATGTTGACATTATCATTTCACTCACTAAACTGCTTTAAGATAAATAATATCAGGTTGTGTTATTTCCCCTTGTGTGTATCAATATGTTTACATGAGTTCAAGGCTAATTAGAGAGCAAGCTCATTCATGTTCTTCTCTGGGGATTCTAACATGTATTCCAAGTTAGTAAACAGAGAGAATATAATGTTTCAGGTTAAGTATTTTTCTACTTGTAATTGCTTTAATGCTTTATTATTTATTGCAATGTTTCAGATAGGTTGTTACAGAAATATAAAACTGTTGAAATTCTGAAAAAGGTACTTCTTGCAGTTAACAAAGCACTCTGGGACATTTTTGAATATCGAAATATTTTCTTTTTAACCTCCCATTTGGGCTGGATAAGTAGTGCAAGGTTAAATGTGCATAATCTTTAAGTGAAATTACTATGTTATTATTTTAGTCATGTGGCACATACAGTTTAAATTGGTAGTTTACATATAACTGGGCAAAATACATTTATACTCTGTTTTTCAATATATATCTGCATCATTTTCCTTCCATATGATGCCATCTATTTTCTAAAGTGCACCCGTCTCTCCTGACCTGATTTGGACTTATTGATTTCGGAACTTTGCTCATCTCTAGAAGAAAGAACATGTCTTCTTCTTAACAAGTATGATGGCTGTGTGGTCCTATGGTGTATATAAAGTCCTATGTTATTGTTTGTTGCATTAAATCTGGTACCTTCAGGTGTTTGGCACTTGCTCCCAATGATGTACCAGACTTGTGGAGGTCTACAATATTTTTTCTGAAGTTTTGGCAAATTTCTTTAGATATTCCCATGATGTCAAGCATGATGGCACTGAGTTTGAAGGTAGGCCTTGAAATACATCCACATGTACATATCCAAATGACTTTAATGCTTGCTCTCTCTATCTCTTCCTAAAAGAACACATGGAGTGGATACGTATATGTTAATACGTCTTAAATCTGGGAGTGGCCCTAAAAATCATAAATAAACATTTATTGAAATTTCCCCAAAAATGTATGGCCCAGTGTTGTCTATACACTAATATGTCTCTATTCTGCGAGTGGCACTAACAAGCATAAATAAACATTTATTGATATTCCAAAGTTTTTTTATAGCCCAGTGTTGTCTATACGCTAATATGTCGCTATTCTGGGAGTAGCACTAACAAGCTAAAATAAACATTCTTTGAAAGACCAATGTGTTTGTATGTAAAATCTAGTATCTTCTATACGCTAATACACCTAGATTCTGAGAGTGGCAATAAAAGCATGAAATAAAAAGGTATTTCAATTCTAATGTGTTTTTACAGACCAGTATCTTCTATTCGCTGATACACCTACATTCTGATGGTGGCACTAACAAGCATAAATACATATTTATTGAAATTACAATGTGTTTTTACAGGAAGGATTTTATGGACCAGTGTCAGACATTCTAGAATGGCCAACTCTTGTCAGTCCCATCATCTGCCATAGGGGGGCACTGTAATCTGTTGTCAGTCTTGAAGCTTGACTTCATTGTTCAAATTCTATAATTCTTACTAAATTCTGGTGCACATGGACATCCTAGAAGACGGTTGCATAACTTGTATGTCACTTTACACCTGATTTCATATTTCCAGCTACATCGGCACTGATTTTACATTACAGAGAGTAAAGTCAGCCTGAGAACAGCTATGAAATTGTATGCATAAAGGTATGTTAAGGTAAACCAGGGAGACAAAAGTCAGTGAATTCTACAATGTAGAATTACACTAATTACACTAATAAAGCATGTACATCCAATGCAAATCTGGCTTTAAGTCTTAATCATCCATGTAAAACTATTAAAGTGTACATTTTCTGGCCACACACCTTTAAAGAAAGAAATGGCCAGGCATTTCAAGAAACCACAGATTTGTAGGCCGATTCTATGACAAGTGAAGTGACAGGCCTCACTGGAATCACAAGTTTTCATATGCATGATCATTTTACGTTTAGATCCTCCTTGAGGCCTACTTTAGTGGGTGTGATTCTGACTGACCGTCCTCTCACTCGTATACATGTTTTGGTGAGGTTTTGGTGAGATTCAGCCACAGCCGGTACAGAGGCAGTCATCTGGATTGATCTCAGGTAATTGGAGGGAGATGGAAGCAGAGCCGTAAGTCAGTGAACCGTGCTGATCGCTCCCCACAGAACCTTTCGACAGGTATAAGAACCTGAGGAAAGTCACCAGTCACAGGGACATCAGGCTGGTTTTTACACACATTTGCTTCACAGACTCCGACATCACAACGAGTCTCTCTGAGGTAAGGTGAATAAATGCAAGTAATGACTTTCTGAAGAGCGTCTTCAATGGAGAAACTCATGTCGATATTCAGCGTATGTTTTCCTATTATTCGTCCCACTGCAGTTATGGAATCAGAAGACGTGGTGCGGGGAGTGCTGTACTTGTCCCTCACGGTGGTCGGAATCCCGGGAAACACGGCTGTCATCGCGGCGTTTGCCCTGTCCCTGTACCGCCAGCCGCGGCTGGCTCCAGCTGACGCCTTCGTGCTGCACCTGGTCTGTGCCAACCTCGTGGTGGTAGGGGTACGCTGCCCTTTCGAAACCCTCGCCACCTTCGGTGTGGACAACATATTCGGGGACCCGACCTGCCAGGGAGTGATCTTTGTTTACCGTATGTCTCGCTCCCTGTCCATCTGGCTCACCTTCGTTCTGAGCGCGTACCAGTGCCTGTGCATCTCTCCGCCTGGCACCCGCTGGGCCTACCTCCGTGACCTTGTGGCGCGTCAACTCCCGGCGATCTTCCTCGCCCTCTGGGTCATCGCGGCCTCCCTGAACTCGCCGGCCATCCCCTTCATCGTTGGCTACCGGAATGACTCGAACCTCGTGCAGAACAGCATCAACGTGCACTTCTGTTTCATTCGCTTCCCGTCGGTGCGGTACAAGGACGACATCGGGGTCATCTCGGTGACTCGAGATGTGGTGCCGATGGCCCTGATGGCCGCGAGCAGCATGATTATCCTGGTGTTCCTGTATCGACACCGGCAGCAGGTACTGTCCATCCGGAGTGGCTCCAGGGCCGGCACTGGATCAGAACAGCGGGCCGCCAAGACTGTGGTGGCTTTGGTGACTCTGTATGTGGTTCTGTACGGGGTGGATAACGGGCTGTGGGTGTACACCCTCACCGTGAAGCAGACCATGAACTCCTCTCTGATCTCAGACCTGCGAATATTCTTCTCGTCGTTGTTTGCAGCCCTCAGCCCCCTGTTGATTGTGGCCACTAACCGAAAGGTGAGCAGCAGGCTGAGATGTGAGGTGAATGAGGCCTGTTGAGGGCAACGCCGCCACCTCTCTACTATAAAGACCTCTGGTCATTATTAAGCTCAGATATGGTTGCAAAGATGTTATATGTTGCAAAGATGATATATGTTGCAAAGATGATATATGTTGCAAAGATGATATATGTTGCAAAGATGATATATGTTGCAAAGATGATATATGTTGCAAAGATGATATATGTTGCAAAGATGATATATGTTGCAAAGATGTTATATGTTGCAAAGATGATATATGTTGCAAAGATGATATATGTTGCAAAGATGATATATGTTGCAAAGACGGTTTATGTTGCAAAGACGGTTTATGTTGCAAAGACGGTTTATGTTGCAAAGACGATATATGGTAGATAATAAATGTGGCAAAGACAATAAATGTAAGATAATAAATGTGGCAAAGACGATTCATGTTAGATAATAAATGTGGCAAAGATAATTAATGTTGATTTTGAAAGAATTATGCTGCTGTCAGAATCTTAAGTGGAAAGCTTGTCCAGTTATTATTTTGCTCTGTATTGTAAAAGGTATTGTGAGAGAATTGTATAGTTTCTTAAACTTAAAAAAAAGTTTAATAATTCATTGTTTAAGATTCTTCATAGCTTAAAGTTTTGTTCTAACTGTTATAAATATTGTGGCTATCTTAAATTTATTGATCTGGAAGATGATTTCCGCAAACAAATGTGTATAGAAAATCAAAACGAAGCACAGAAGAAATGTGTGAGACTTTTTAACCAACCGAGCCCTGTTGGTTAAATGCTTATTAAATAAATCACAACATATTTGTATGATCATATTGTTTGTTAATACAATTTACTCCTTCATTTTAATTGCATGGAAGAATTAGAACCGGATGACTAACAGCACACTATAGCTGTCAAGAGATCTCATGTCCTGTTGCTAATAAAGGTATCCTAATTCCACTGAGAGACTCATGTGTCAAGGGAAAACCAGAGAACAAGAAGATACTATGCATTAAATCCCTAATTAGAAATATCTGGTGTGTGGGAGTGGGTATAAAATTACTGTAGACAAAAAGGTTACAGAGTCTTATTTTTTGTAGATGTAGATGTATTCTACCTCAGAAAAGCAATGCCTTAGTGTAGGGGTACAAATGTAGGGACATAAAAGGTGTTTGAATGACCACTTGTGTTTGCAAATTATTTTAGAGACCAGCAAATATTGATACAATTTTGTGTAGGAAAGGAAAAGTATTCATATTCAGATCTCTGTCAGGCATGGGCTATTTCCCGTGCGATGTAAAACATGTTTTTAGGGTGTTTTTCTTAAACCACATTGATGTACAGTTTGTTAATAGAGTATCTGTATTAATACAGCATGTCTGCAGTACAAAATTAATGTCAGTACAAAACTGCAGTACAAACTGTTTTTGGTACAGGGCCAAAAATGCAAATTCAAGCAAGTGCAGTTTAATTTCTAATTTGAGTCCACAGTTGAGAACCCAATTGTCCAAATGTTTTTTTTTCGACGATAAACTCCATGTTTCTTACTCTTCACACCACTGAAATCTGATTGGTTTATGACACAGACTCCGGTGGAATGAAGGATAGAATGCATGGATAACTCCAGTAGCCTGTGGGTCTTTCCTTTTGCCCCAAGTAGTTCTCGGATGCCTATGAAAATACAAATCCCAAATGAGTGAAAATGGAACAGAAAACACATACAAAATACAGAGAGAAGAGTGTCATATTTATTGCGGAGGCATGAGCCAGTTCACGTCATTCGTCTGTATATTGCATGAGTGTAAAGGGTGTGCCAGCCTATCTCCGTGCAAGATGGGACCTGTTCCTGCTCTCTGCCGTTTCTCCAGTGTGTTTCAGGCCCTGCTGAATGCCTGAGCCTACCAGACATGTGACCCGGATTCACAATGTCTTGTAAAAGATTTAGTACGTAAAAAACATTCTCTCTATTACTTTGGCAATGTTACGCATGAATGTGAGCTTTAAATGTCACAAGTTCTAGCCGGTTAACGGTCTGGGTTTCTGCATATGTCCATTCCACATTAACGTAGCACCTCGCAAATCTAACTCACCTTTACTTGAGATTGATGTTCCAAATGTCGGTTCTGGTTTCATCCACACCTAAAATGAAATGACAACACAAATACCTGGCATTAAACAACGCATTCAAAACGATGACAGCTAGTTACATTCAAATATTATAATAAATATTTAAGATTTTACTTTTTGCAATAGTATAGCTTAATTTAAGATCATGGCAAACCAAATGTTAAGAGGATATCTCCCAGAGATTTCTCTGCTCGAGAGGAGAAATATGGATCCTTTTTCTGCAGTGCCTGATGTGAATCTCACTGTCTTTTTACCTGTCCTAGGAAGAGGCATTTTAGCTCACAGCATAGACCAATGACATTGCAGCAAAAAGTCTAGGCCGCGCCCCCTCTGGCTTAATGCAGGTCAACACCCCCTAATACAGGGGCTCTGAGAAGAACAAGACACACACCCTTCCACAGGACAGAGGTCACCTCAACAGCAATCACCTATTATTTAAACCTATTGTTTTGCAAAGCATTATATTCATTAAAGCATAAACAATCATATAATCTTGAAATAGCTAGACCATTTTGGTTTTATTTTATAATTAATCTAGTTCAAGAGCTTTTTCTCTGTCCGTATTTGCACAGTAGTACATGTCAAGATGTGAATATTTTATCCGTGGGCAGGTATTCTAATGGAATAAACTAATCAGCCCTGACTTCTATATCTCCTTCCTCAACTCACCCTCCTAGTCCTGTCTCCTCCTCCTAGTCCTGCCCCTCCCCCTACTTCTAGTCCTACACCTCCTCCCATCCTACTACTCCTCCCCCTCACTCCCTTCCGAGTCCTCCTTCTCACCCTCCTCCTTCTGGTCCTTAACATCTCACCAGAGTGGAGTCTGTCCGGGCATGTTGGTAAAGGAATTTGCTCATGTTTCGGTGACTTGCAACTTTTGGAGAAAGTGTGACGATAAACAGATAGCATGTAACTGTCATGCAAATATAAAAATATGAATAATTAGATGCTGGACCCAGGTCGAGTATGGGCTAACACCTGAATATACACGCTTGTTGTTAGGAATGGAAGTCCAGAGAGGGTGGCGATTTTCAGATGAGGGAATTCATATTGAAAAGTAAGGAGACAGTTTCTCCTGATTGAACGGGATCATATAACACACAACAACTAGCAATCATGTCAAGAGGTTTAGACCTCATGGCAACATGGTGAAAATGTTTCCTGTTGACAGTTACCGGATCTGGGTAGAAGTCCCATTCAGGGCTCTAATAAATTGTTCTGTTCATGTGAGATATTCTTGAACTACGAAATTACTTGTCATTAAAATGTACTATAACAGATAAAGAAAAGTTGTATGTTTTATTCCAGAATAATCTTGTTTAAGTTATTATGTTCATACTTTTTGTCTAAACATTTTTGTTAAACAGCTACGGTATCCATTGCGCTGTTTGCACTTAGCGAGTTCCAGCGTGAGAGAGAGAGAACAGTGTTTCAACACGTCTGGAATGCTGTACTACAGGATTGGAATACAGCAGGACTTATACAGCAGAACTTATACAGCAGAACTAATGCAGCAGTAGTTTGACAGCAATACTAATACAGCAGAACTAATACAGCAGTAATAATACAGCAATATGAATACAGCAGGACTAAAACAGCAGAACTAATACAGCAGAACTAATACAGCAGAACTAATACAGCAGTAATAATACACCAATACGAATACAGCTGGACTAATACAGCAGTAATAATACAGCTGGACTGATACAGCAGAACTGATACAGCAGAACTTATACAGCAGGACTGATACAGCAGAACTAATACAGCAGGACTGATACAGCAGAACTAATACAGCAGAACTCATACAGCAGAACTAATACAGCAGGACTGATACAGCAGAACCAATACAGCTGGACTGATACAGCAGAACTAATACAGCTGGACTGATATAGCAGAACTTATACAGCAGTAGTAATACACCAATACGAATACACTAGAACTAATACAGCAGAACGAATACAGCAGAACTAATACAGCAACTTGGGAACAAGTCAAGTTGACCAGCAGGTCTCACGAAAGGTTCTTTTGAACTCATGTAGTTCTATGGTCGTGATGCTTAGTTGGATCAGAATATTATCTCATTAGGCCTTTATGTAGTAACAAAGAAGACAGGTCGGCTGGCTGGCAGAACAGTCAGAATTTCTTTAGTACAATCCTACCTGTTGTTTTATCACAACAACAAATTCAAAGAGGACAACACTGTAACTACGTCACTGTATGCTATGCAGTTCTTTGATCATATTGCCAATACTTGTATTGACCAAGGGATGTACCGGACCAAACACTTTCTTCAAGGCGAAAAACTGTTTAAAAACACAATTCTACACTTAGGTACACCTTAGTGCCGGGTTGGACCCCATTTCGCCTTCAGAACTGCCTTAATTATTCGTGGCATAGGGTTAGGGTTAGGGTCAGTGATTGCGGTCCATACTGACATTAAAGCATCATGCTTGCAGCATATTTGCGCATCTATGATGTGAATCTCCCATTCCACCACGTCCCAGACAGGAGTGGCACCTGGTGTGGTCTTCTGCTGCTGTCGCCCATCTGATCCAAGGTTCGACGTGTTGTTGTTCGTTCAGAGATGCATTTCTGCATTCCTTGGTTGTAACGAGTGGTTATTTGAGATACTGTTGCCTTTTAAATCAGTTCTCCCCCGACCTCCGTCATCAGCTTTTTTGCCCGTAGAACTGCTGTGCACTTTCTAAAATACTCAAAACAGCCCGTCTGACACCAACAACCATCCCATGTTTATAATCACTTGAATCACCTTTCTGATGCTTGGTTTGAACTCTAGCAGATATATTCACCATGTCTACATGCCTAAACGCATTGGGTTGCGGCCCTTTGATTGGCTGATTAGATTTAGGCCTTAACAAATAGTTGAAACGGTGTACCTAATAAAGTGGCCAGTGAGTGTATGCGGTCAGTTTTTAAGTTTTAAATTGCTGTGTTTGTGGATGGAAAGACTATATCAGCCTGTTTACCTGTTTGTAGTGAATCCAAATGTTGGTCAACAATCTGTAAATAAATGTCCATTGATTTGAGGACTCCACAGAATGTTTCGAGCATCAATAAGTATTTCAGAAACGTGCCATAACATGAATGTAACATTTAACGTATGTCCTCAGGACTACGAGTGTCTCCAAGTGTGTCATATAAGGATGATATCGATTTGACTAATTTTACTTTTTAAAAACAACTTTAAGCCATTCAAATACCTTTGAATGCCATTTCTTTTTTGTGAGAGGTAATCAGAAACCACCCAAGACGATTTGTCTTGCTTAGACCTGTTCTTGATAATTACCCCTGTTAATTCTCTACATCTGGCTAACTTTGAATTCCAGTTAGTGTTAGAAAAATCAGATTGTCAGAGTTGGATTTTTTCACACGAGAGCTTTATGGGCCGCTGTGGAATGTAAACAAGATGGAACATGCTGTCAGAGAGTGTTGTTTGTCCTGAATCCTGCCTGTCAAGTCTTGTGAAGTAGTGTAGTTCTTTACACGGACTGCATCAACAGAGCCTCATAAAGGAGAGACCTTCCCTCAGGGGCTGGTCAGTTACTCTGCATCACGCCTACATCCTTTCATCACTGCTAATTACTAGCTGAAGGGACTGACAGTAGTCCACCAAGTAACTATGTAGAATGTCATGCGACCTTGTCTTTGATCCATACCCATGCAAATACACTAGGCTCCTTTGAATTGGTTTGTGTTTTCACATGGCGAAGGCACTAAGGGACGTTGTTTTTGTTTGTTTTCTAAATGCCATAACACAGACAAGAGAATGTCTTCAAACGAATCATGCATACGCTAAGGGCTAATAGAGACAGCCAGTTCAGACGTGAATGACTTGAACAATCAAAGATGGCTGTCTCTGTCTTGGACCAACACAGGTATAACAAATAGGCGTTGTGTGTGGTGAGAACAACACCTTGAAGCTGACGCTTTCTCCGCTCCTCCCCCCTCTTCAACACAGGCCCAATATAAGGAATCATGGACTCCATGGCTTTCGCTCTCCTACCTTGTTTGGTAAAAGGCAATTTGTGCACGCTTTATTGGAGCTTCACGGTTATGCTGGAGCATTGTTGCTTTCTGAGAGAAAAAACCTGATACTGCAAATGTGCCCGTTTGATTGTTTTCTTGTACACTGACATTTCTGGGAGGTAGGTGGCCTAGCATGTGAGCATCTGATTAACAACCCCAAAGGTTGCTAGATTGAATGCCTTGAATACAGATATGCTGCTCTTTTACTGAGCTATGCCGTTAACTCAAAGTAAGTGCAAATAGACATAAATACTCTGTATTGCATTTTTTGCTTTAATCAAACTGCAATTCTACCATATTTAAGTCAGTGTCCTACGTGGTACACAAGTTAGATTGACAATTGACATTGAGATTACTAACGATATACACAGCAAGGCCAAATATGCCAAAGTCAGGCAGAACAGATCTCAGTTTTGCCACCAGAAACATTCTATTTTACAGTGATTCACAAGAGAACGCTTGATCTTTTCTGAGCCCATATAAGACCAGACCCAATTAAAATGACAACCTGCTTTTACAGAAAGCTTCATAACACATCATCTTGATGGCATCAATGCACATCCACAAAGCTGCCCATTGAGATAGTGGCATTACAGCCGGTACTCACATGCTCACAAGCTTTGTTGCTTCATGAACTCATTAAACACTCCTATATGAATAAGCAGTAATCATTGTGGAGGCTTCTGGTACTTTGGCTCAAAAACACACTAGGAATGGGTTCAATTAAGAGGCATGAAAGAATTATGGGTAATGGAAATCGGTATGCTTTGTCTGAAAACTGAAGACAGAACACTCAACAGTAAATACAGTTTTTTTTCATCGCTACTATTATCACAACTATGAGGTAAAACCTCACAACTCTTAGTACAAAACTCGGCACACTTGTGGGGCAGACAGTTTTTCATTCAAAACTTGCCGTAATCATCTCTCACCACAAAACAATTGATTAATTTCTCATGAAATGACTTGACAACATATGGTTTAATCACAATCACAAACACAACACAAACTAATGATATATTTTAAATTCGTCGTTTATCTACCAGTAAATACAATAACAAACAATTCAACATACATATGTCCAATCTTCCTTAGAAGTAATATGTTTCAGTCTGTAGAAGAAAATGACAGTTTTTACGTTAGGCAATACACATTAGCTAACATTTACAGAATGTATCAATTCCTTTCTGTAACATCTATCCTGTATAACCAGGTTGGGATCAACAAAGACATCTTCTACAAGCATTTCAGCAAATTTGTTCAGATAAACATCTGCCTGTCTTGGGCATTTGTCCATAAATTCTCATCCACATCACAATGAATGTCTTCATTGTTCAAGCACCTTGTGAAAAACCTTATTGCGTGGCGATTCCATGCTTAAAATTGGTCTACAATGATGTCATCACATGCCTCACCCATGGCCTGAAGGAGGGTGGCACGCCCACGGGGTGGTGATCATAAACCTTTATACCTTTATACAGAAAATAATTCCTCATATAGGGCTGAGGAAAGGAGAGTACAGGGGCAGGTAGAGGATGCATGGTGGAACCTAAAATTGTCCCACACAATTACATAGGTGATATTTATTGCCGAAAAGTTTGGATGATAAAATTGACTGTTGATCTTTTTAGATTTGGATCAACTAATCTGCCAGTCTCTGCCATGGTAAGGCCTCTATGACAGTACCCATGCCCACCTTTATTACAGTTCCCATGTCCACCTCTATGACAGGTCTCATGCCCACCTCTATGACAGGTCCCATGCCCACCTCTATGACAGGTCCTATGTCCACCTCTATGACAGGTCCCATGTCCACCTCTATGACAGGTCCCATGTCCGCCTCTATGACAGGTCCCATGTCCACCTCTATGACAGGTCCCATGTCCACCTCTATGACAGTTCCCATGTCCACCTCTATGACAGGTCCCATACCCACCTCTATGACAGGTCCCATACCCACCTCTATGACAGGTCCCATACCCACCTCTATGACAGGTCCCATGTCCACCTCTATGACAGTTCCCATGTCCACCTCTATGACAGGTCCCATGTCCACCTCTATGACAGGTCTCATGCCCACCTCTATGACAGGTCCCATGCCCACCTCTATGACAGGTCCTATGTCCACCTCTATGACAGGTCCCATGTCCACCTCTATGACAGGTCCCATGTCCGCCTCTATGACAGGTCCCATGTCCACCTCTATGACAGGTCCCATGTCCACCTCTATGACAGTTCCCATGTCCACCTCTATGACAGGTCCCATACCCACCTCTATGACAGGTCCCATGTCCACCTCTATGACAGGTCCCATGTCCACCTCTATGACAGTTCCCATGTCCACCTCTATAACAGTTCCCATGTCCACCTCTATGACAGTTCCCATGTCCACCTCTATGACAGTTCCCATGTCCACCTCTATGACAGGTCCCATACCCACCTCTATGACAGTTCCCATGTCCACCTCTATGTCAGTTCCCATGTCCACCTCTATGACAGGTCCCATGCCCATTATGACAGTACCCATGCCCACCTTTATTACAGTTCCCATGTCCACCTCTATGACAGGTCTCATGCCCACCTCTATGACAGGTCCCATGCCCACCTCTATGACAGGTCCTATGTCCACCTCTATGACAGGTCCCATGTCCACCTCTATGACAGGTCCCATGTCCGCCTCTATGACAGGTCCCATGTCCACCTCTATGACAGGTCCCATGTCCACCTCTATGACAGTTCCCATGTCCACCTCTATGACAGGTCCCATACCCACCTCTATGACAGGTCCCATACCCACCTCTATGACAGGTCCCATACCCACCTCTATGACAGGTCCCATGTCCACCTCTATGACAGTTCCCATGTCCACCTCTATGACAGGTCCCATGTCCACCTCTATGACAGGTCTCATGCCCACCTCTATGACAGGTCCCATGCCCACCTCTATGACAGGTCCTATGTCCACCTCTATGACAGGTCCCATGTCCACCTCTATGACAGGTCCCATGTCCACCTCTATGACAGGTCCCATGTCCACCTCTATGACAGGTCCCATGTCCACCTCTATGACAGTTCCCATGTCCACCTCTATGACAGGTCCCATACCCACCTCTATGACAGGTCCCATGTCCACCTCTATGACAGGTCCCATGTCCACCTCTATGACAGTTCCCATGTCCACCTCTATAACAGTTCCCATGTCCACCTCTATGACAGTTCCCATGTCCACCTCTATGACAGTTCCCATGTCCACCTCTATGACAGGTCCCATACCCACCTCTATGACAGTTCCCATGTCCACCTCTATGTCAGTTCCCATGCCCATTATGACAGGTCCCATGTCCGCCTCTATGACAGGTCCCATGTCCACCTCTATGACAGGTCCCATGTCCACCTCTATGACAGGTCCCATGTCCACCTCTATGACAGGTCCCATGTCCACCTCTATGACAGGTCTCATGCCCACCTCTATGACAGGTCCCATGCCCACCTCTATGACAGGTCCCATACCCACCTCTATGACAGGTCCCATACCCACCTCTATGACAGGTCCCATACCCACCTCTATGACAGGTCCCATGTCCACCTCTATAACAGTTCCCATGTCCACCTCTATGACAGGTCCCATGTCCACCTCTATGACAGGTCCCATGTCCACCTCTATGACAGTTCCCATGTCCACCTCTATAACAGTTCCCATGTCCACCTCTATGACAGGTCCCATACCCACCTATATGACAGGTCCCATGTCCACCTCTATGACAGGTCCCATGTCCACCTCTATGACAGGTCCCATGTCCACCTCTATGACAGGTCCCATGTCCACCTCTATGACAGGTCCCATGTCCTCCTATATGACAGGTCCCATGTCCACCTCTATGACAGGTCCCATGCCCACCTCTATGACAGTTCCCATGTCCACCTCTATGACAGGTCCCATGTCCACCTCTATAACAGTTCCCATGTCCACCTCTATAACAGTTCCCATGTCCACCTCTATGACAGGTCCCATGTCCACCTCTATGACAGTTCCCATACCCACCTCTATGACAGTTCCCATGTCCACCTCTATGTCAGGTCCCATACCCACCTCTATGACAGGTCCCATGTCCGCCTCTATGACAGGTCCCATGTCCGCCTCTATGACAGGTCCCATGTCCACCTCTATGACAGTTCCCATGTCCACCTCTATGACAGGTCCCATACCCACCTATATGACAGTTCCCATACCCACCTCTATGACAGGTCCCATACCCACCTATATGACAGTTCCCATACCCACCTCTATGACAGTTCCCATGTCCACCTCTATGACAGTTCCCATGTCCACCACCTCTATGACAGGTCCCATACCCACCTCTATGACAGGTCTCATGCCCACCTCTATAACAGTTCCCATGTCCACCTCTATGACAGTTCCCATGTCCACCTCTATGACAGTTCTCATGCCCACCTCTATGACAGGTCCCATGTCCACCTCTATGACAGTTCTCATGCCCACCTCTATGACAGGTCCCATGTCCACCTCTATGACATTTTCCATGCCCCACCCCCCTCTCACTAATCACTTGTTCATGAACTTGTTCCTATTCCTTGCTGTCTATCCTTCTCCATGTTAAAAGAAAGTGCCAATGTTTACACCCCCCCATTTATAATGTGACCTTTTACTGTAAGGTCACTACTATGTGGAATCAATCAGTAAAAAGGAGTGTTCATATGTCTGGTTACATGGAATATGGACGTTCATACAAACACATAGTATTTGGCTGACAAACCTATTTAAAATCTATATATTTACCAAATGGTTCAGTTGAGAGCAGTTGCATTAAGTGTTGATAAAATGTATTTACGTAAATCTGAATAGAAGCTCATCACAAGTCTTGTAAGCATTGTATTGTGAAAGATAATTGCTTCATATGAAGGATATTTCTTTGGTGACACGCTGATTGGGTGACGTGAAAAAGTGACTGTGTAATTTTATGGGGTGTTATTAGTCAAATTAACAGTCAATTTAACATACAACATGTTTGAAAAAACTGCCTTTTTGATGATCTGCTTTAAGTTTTGTACCAAGAGTTGTGAGGTTTTACAACATAGTTGCTATAATAGAACCGGAGCGATAAACTGATATGTGACACATTCTCAGTCAGACATTATATTATGGATAAGCACAATTGTTAATGAACTCAAGACAACATAGTACTTTAATTGTTTAGCCCATTTTAATATTTGATAAAAGTATGAGACTCAGGTTTGTGTAGAATGTTCGTTTTGTTACCACTGTGATAATAATTATGCTAATAAAACTCTAGTCTAGTTATATAATGAGGGGATAGGAATGAGCGCCCCCTACTGACCAGCCAGGGTAATGTCCTCTACTGTGGTTAACAGACAACCTTTGCCATACAGCATGTGCTAACAGAAGAAATAGATTATTCAAGTACTTCAATGGGTCCGAGATTTTAAGAAATAAGGTGTCATTTCTGTCATTTCTGAGGGAAAACAAGTTCCACCATCCAGGTGCATTGCAAGGACCGAGAAGTGTTTTGATTGGTCAGATTGTGAGCTGGCTTCCTGTAGGAGCACAATGGCCAGGAGACCATAGGTGGTAGAACGAAGTCTTGAGTAGGTAATACAGGATGAATGTTTTCCCATAGAAATTGATTCAGTATGTGGTTTGGCTGAAGAAGAAGTGCAGAAGGAAGAGAAGCACAAACAGCATCCACTGGTTTGGTGCATGGTCAATATATTATATTGTCATTGGCAGTGTTGGGAAAGTTCACTTTCTACATGAACTAGTTCAAAGTTCAGTTCACACATTTTAAAATGAACTAGTTCAGTTCATAGTTCATAGTTCAAATTTTGAACTAGTTCATTTATAGTTCTTTTTCCATATTATTGCCAGAGCCCATATAGCATATAGAACCACAGACATGAAGAACAAGAAATGTTAACATCATGATTATCATGGCCAAAATGATCACAGTAATATCTATTAAAGTAATTGTGAGCTGAGGACATCACTGAAATAATTGTACATGTTTATATTGAAAACCAGAACTATAATAATATCACCAATAACTATTGATTGAGACTGGGTATTTACTGTAATTATTACCAATAATAATATTGTAATGTAATCACTTTTTATTCCTGAATATTAGACCACCGATGCTGAGGAGCCTCTCTACTGGAGCGCTTGAGGGCAGGGCAGTGTTGTGTTTTATGGGGTTAACAGTGTTGTGGGTTTAACAGTGTTGTGTTTTATGGGGTTAACAGTGTTGTGGGTTTAACAGTGTCTGTAACTTCTTTCTTGATGGCACGTTTTTGGATGGCTGCAACCCCTTAATTAAGTTAACGAAAGCTGGGCTTTCCACTTTACTCAAAGGCTGCAGGTCTCCGACAATATACTGCACCACCAGGTTGTCCAGCTGCGCCTGGGAGATGACAACGGAGCCGCTATACTGTAGGCAGTTATCGGGATCTGGGTTGATTGGGTCGAGGATCTGTCTTTGGTTTTTGTCGTTGATTGTACTTTAATTCAATATGCCGTTTCAGGTTGCTTTGGATGATATTGATGTGCGGATTTTATTTTTAAACCCGGCGGGCAAAGTTTGCACAAAAACGTCTGATTTTGCCCATCCTCACCGACCTTGTCATAAAACTCATTAAAAGTACAATTCGACGTTCAATGAACGCGTTCAGGCACAACACTGGTCATTGGACAGTACAAGTACAGTACCACAAAATGCATTTCGCATCCAACCAGAAGTGCAAAAAGAGCAGTGCAAAAATGACATGCAGAGCATTGTCCCATCTTTAATGAAAGACTATAAACAGACACACATACAGTGGATAGAAAAAGTCTACAAATGTGATGTGAAAAAAACTAGAAAAATAAATCATGTCACATATTTTTTCACCTTTAATGTGACATATAACATATAAAAACAAACTGATATTTGGAGGGGGATTGTCACGAATGGGTAGACGGACACATGCGCAGGGCAAAGAAGGACATTTATTGAATAAAAATGTAACTATAACTGAAAAACACTAAACAAGACAAGCAAACTTAACGATGGTTCAAAACCACACAAAGACCGACAACACACACTGGGAGAGGAGGAACTAAAATAGGACGGTGATTAGGAAGACAGACACCTTACAATAACCTGGTTGCATAAGTGTGCACACCGTCTTTTAACTGGGGCTGTGTTTCTAATTAACCAATCAAACTCATGTAAAAGTCATTACACACCTGCCATCATTTAAAGTGACTTTGATTAATCACAAATAAAGGTCAGCTGTTCCAGTAGGATTTTCCTGACATTTTCTTAGTTGCATCTCAGAGCAAAAGCCATGGTCCTCAGAGAGCTTCCAAAGCATCAGAGGGATCTCATTGTTGAAAGATATCAGTCAGGAGAAGAGTTCAAAATAACTTCCAAAGCATTAGATGTAACACAGAACACAGTGAAGACTGTCATCATCAAGTGGAGAAAATATGGCACAACAGAGACATTACCGAGAACTGGACGTCCCTCCAAAATTGATAAAAAGACAAAAAGAAAACTGGTCAACAAGGCTTCCAAGAGGCCTACAGCAACATTAAAGGTGCTGCAGGATTTTCTTGCATCTCCTGTATTCTTCAAACGTATGGGCAATGGTGTATGGTGGTTGATTTTTTTTCCCCCTTAAAGATTTCCGTTTGTTTTTCAATTGAATATTTCACGTTATGGGTCTCATTAAAGGTGGAAAAAGTTCTGACATGTCATTTCTCACATCACAAAAACCTGGCATTTTAACAGAGGTCTTGTATCCACTGTATGTATGTACGGGTATACGTGTGTGTGTGTGTGTACACAGAAAAGCATTCCAGGTGACTACCTCATGAAGCTGGTTGAGAGAATGATAAGCACGTGCAAACCAGACCTGCAATTCACTGTAGCCCCTCAAAAGGAGCCAAACATTTATTTTCATTGTTGTGCATCCAAAAGAAAAATGGTCTGAAATCCATAACCGCTCACTGTGGAATAATAAAGGGCTGACAGACAGGTGGAAAACTGAGTGGTTCTGCAATAACAACTTAAACAGAACTTCAACACAGCAGTTTTTAAAGAATTTGTTAAATCATTTCAGGTTAGGATTTCCTGAACATGTGACCTTTTTGGAGCATTTAGCTTGAATGGTTCAAATGTTACTGAAAGGCATTTCCTGTGCATATATACAGTTGTGTTACAGTTGATACACATTTTAGAGACACAGTGTTAGGGAAGTTGAAGTTAGGGTTTCTGAACATGTGATAGGTTTGGTCTACCTATCTTGAACTGTTAAGGAGTTAGGGCACTTCCTCCTGAGAGATGACTCCACTCTCCAGCAGGTGGCAGTATAGTGGCAGATGGATATCTGCAGCTGAATGGATAGGACTTTTGAGGCATCTACATTTAAAGCAATTTTGTGAGACATATATTGGGGTTATATTGAACAGGAAACAGTAGGAAAAGCTTCTGCACACAGGGTGAATATTAGATCCAAGGGAGCTGAGCTCCAGTACTTCCACTGGCAATTAGCTTAACAGTTTCACAGGAATGACTGTGCAACATGTCTCGATGTGTCTGTCATGTATTCACGGTTATTATAACCATGACATTTTATCAAATATTAAACATTACTAAAGCTTTAAGTCTAGTCTACCAGTCTGATTGGTTTCCTGGCAGCTAGAAGCAGAAAATACGCAGTTTATTGAGATGGTGTGGTTGCAGCAGTACACCTATAGAGGTCAGTGTTTAAAAGTGAGAACACACACACACACGGCCCAAACTGCTACAGATCACGGTGAGTAAAAGTGGGCTCATCAGATGACACGGACGTGGATGAGTTGGACTGATCCAATGCAGGCAGTCAGGAAAAAAGTTGCGCCTAGCGGATGGATGACGCGCTAGAGGTGGGTTTAACCCCGCACACTGTGCGTAAGATGGGAGTGAACTGATGGGAGTGAACTGAACTGATGAAAGTGAACTGATGAGAGTGAACTGATGAGAGTGAACTGATGAGAGTGAACTGATGAGAGTGAACTGATGAGAACTGATGAGAGTGAACTGATGAGGTTGAACCGATGAGAGTGAACCGATGGGAGTCCGCTCTGGACTGTTCAATTATCCACCAAAGAAATACAAAAAAAAAACCAAATGGAACCGTAAACGAGTCTTATAATATAGCTACATGTGAATGATTTTCTTTTAATACTGTATCAATAATACGTGTTCAGAAAAACAGAAAGGCTAAATGTCTATTGATAAATAATGAGATGCATCTATCTCGGTGATATAATAATCTGAATCGCATCCTCTACGTTTCATTCAAGCACATGGACCGTGCGCGCATCTTACCGCTCAGATAGGATTTCTGATCCTGGACACGTTCATTATACCGGAGACATTAAGACTGAGACCATATCTAGGTGAGTACCATATCCGACTGATAGTGACCACTGCATTGCATGACAATGTAATTAACAAGGTTTACTTTGCGCGCAGGGGTCGTAATGAAATTGAAACAACCTAAATTAATTAAATGTATTTAATTGTTGTCTTGTATTATTCCAGTTTTCAAGTCTGATCTTATGATTGCTATCTGGAAATCGCATGGTACAGTTGAGTATCATTTTAGGGTACTGTGATATCATTTATTTCCTAGACAGATAGTGAGGATATAACCCCATATGACATGAGACCATTGGACGCATATAGAGTACCAGGCAAACGTTTGACACACTCACACATTGTTGGACACCCTACCCATAATGGAAAATTGTGTACAAACTTTTGACTTGTGCTCTACTTCAAGACCACTTTTTAGGGATAGCATTTGTCTGATACTTAGGATTTTGATCACAGCAATGAAATCGCTCTTAAGCAGTACTGCAGAATCAAGGGCAAGTTTCTGTTGAGCCATCACCAGGTTCAACATGAGATTACCAGGTTAAGACCTCTGGGTTTTTCTGGCATGCCCCTTACTTGAATACCAAATGCCAACGGTTCTGGGTTTAGGAGTCAGCGGGCGTAGCAGCGGCAGATAACCTGGACCGATTATTATCATGACAAGTCCTCATGATAATAATCGTCATCATCATCGTCATTCTGAATGGACATACATGAAACTGGGCATACTCACAAAACTCATAAAACTATTGTAGCTGCTCATAGTGTCCTGTAGCATCTGTACCCATAACCCTGGCTGCAGTGAGGGCAACATCCATTGGGTCAACGTGTGCATAGAGATGCTTTAGCCTAAACAGGGAATGTATGGCCGCTGGGCAACCATCTGAAATCTGTTCACCAACCTAATGTCAATTGTTCTGTGTGTGTGTCGGAGAGAGAGATTTGACTCGGTGCCTTTTAGACAGCAAACCAGACGGACCGAGCGTTTCTCTGTGCTTCTGCTTATCTCACTGGCCAGTTGGACAGGCTTTCATTCAGATGGTCCCACCAGACCGGTAAAGCTTCTCAGAGAGGGAGATTGGCCTATCTCTCTGGGCTCACTAATGCCAGGTCTCTACTTTATGAGTTGCCTATTCATTTTTGGAATTTAAATGGATCTTAATTTTAGCAAATGTTTTATTACTGCACCGTAATATTGCATTGTGTTACCATTTATAGTTCACCCTGGATTACTTTCGTCACTGTGTCTCAATAATTCTTTTGACAGTGGCAATGGCAGACGGAGTGCTTTTCCTGCGGGATAACTTTCCTCTAATCCACTGACCCTGACCAGATAATATCTAACATCCGTCGAGAACTTTGTTTTTTATTGGATCTCATCAATCATGAAACATAACAGATTGCTACATGTGCATACATTGATGTTAAAGCGGTGGCAAGTGGTTCTTTAAACAGCTGATGTGATACCTTTATAAAATTATTAGTGACCAGCGCAAACATTAAATATAAAAGGAGCCTTTTTCATTCACTCCCAGATTGTACGATATTCTCCATTCGGTTTCGAGGGATAACGTTGCTGAAATGCGGACCTTATGGGTTCTGTACGATCCAGACATTATCGAGATATGTAGGTCAGCGATGTGGGTCAGCGCCAATACCTTTCACTCTAGTAGCGGACCGCGGTAGCCAGTCAGGCAAATGAGTGTATGTAAGACAATTACACGGTTAGTGAGTGCAGAGCCCCAGCAGCGTACTACTGAGAGCTGGAGACACCCCCCCCCCTCCCTCCAGTTGCCCACTGAGACGCTGATTAAACACGACTCCTCAGATGCTACAGCCTGAGGAAGACGAGGAGGAGGAGTGGGTGCTCATCTGGGCATGTGCGAATGGATGTACTGCATGTGTGGATGGATGGATGGACTGTATGTGCGAATGGATGTACTGTATGTGTGGATGGATGGACTGTATGTGTGCATGTGTGGATGGATGTACTGTATGTGTGCATGTGTGGATGGATGTACTGTATGTGTGCATGTGTGGATGGATGTACTGTATGTGTGCATGTGTGGATGGATGTACTGTATGTGTGCATGTGTGGATGGATGTACTGTATGTGTGCATGTGTGGATGGATGTACTGTATGTGTGCATGTGTGGATGGATGGATGTACTGTATGTGTGCATGTGTGGATGGATGTACTGTATGTGTGCATGTGTGGATGGATGTACTGTATGTGTGCATGTGTGGATGGATGTACTGTATGTGTGCATGTGTGGATGGATGTACTGTATGTGTGCATGTGTGGATGGATGGATGTACTGTATGTGTGCATGTGTGGATGGATGTACTGTATGTGTGCATGTGTGGATGGATGTACTGTATGTGTGCATGTGTGGATGGATGGATGTACTGTATGTGTGCATGTGTGGATGGATGGATGTACTGTATGTGTGCATGTGTGGATGGATGTACTGTATGTGTGCATGTGTGGATGGATGTACTGTATGTGTGCATGTGTGTGTGTGGATGGATGGATGTACACATGAAGACACAAAGACAGGCTGAAAGACAGTGAGACACATGAAGACACATATGAACAAACACGGCCTGTAGCTGTTCTGCTCCCTCTTCTCTCCTTCAGCAGTCCCCGAGCGCCCTGTTTATTCAGTGAAGTTTGAAAACCAGCGCAGAGGAAAAACAAACCACTTGTACGTATAAAGTGGTGGCGAGTGTCAGAGTGGAGATGGAGGTGAAGGCAAACGGGGAACTCATCTGCCAGACGGCACCTTTGGCAGTGTAATATGGCAGCATGCCTTCAGATTGTTAACGCCGTTGTCAGTGTAAATGTCGCTGTCACTGTGTCGTTGTGCTGGAGGTTCTCTTACCGACCAGCTTCATGTAGATTGGTAATCCCGTGGCACTTTGTGAGATAGCATTGTGTCAGTACACACAAACAAGCTTTTTAGAAATTAAAAAAGACGTAGACACAGATTAAGCCCAGTGAGAGAATCAATGAGGGACATTGAAGAGACAAGCGGATGGTGAACCCCCATCAGGAGATCCTGTTGAACCACCATCAGTAGATCCTGGTGAACCACCATCAGGAGATACTGGTGAACCACCATCAGGAGATCCTGGTGAACCACCATCAGGAGATACTGGTGAACCACCATCAGGAGATCCTGGTGAACCACCATCAGGAGATTCTGGTGAACCATCAGGAGATCCTGGTGAACCACCAGGAGATATTTCGTACTCCAGTCCGAAGGGAGCTTGGCGCTGTCAGACATAACGTAACGCGAGCACTTAAGGGAACATGATTTGTGTCACAAAGTTCGTCTCTATGCTTTTATTCCCCTTGACCGTGGCATTGATTCACGCAGGAGTGCAGAGTTTTAATTTTAGGATACAGTTGGGTCCTTCATGTCAAAAGGGAAGAAGCTCAGTTGTATGTGTAGATGATGGTATTTGCAGAGCTCCGAATGGGTTCCATATTTTTGTCCCTGTTTGGGATTAAATTTGGAATAGCATAGCAGGGATAGCATTACCCATATTGTCTGTTCTCATCTTCCCTGTTTTCCGTGTTTCTCACTGGGAAGTTGGAGATTTGTAATCAGTGAAGGTAGCAGCTGCTCTGTCCTTGTTGTCATTTATTTTATTGCAATTATTCTTGCCAGCAACACTTTGGCGTCTGGTAATCCATGCAAAACCACACGGCTGGAAACATACATGCATGTTCGTACTCAGATGCTATTAGATATGTTAAGTGCATTCCCATATGGGAGTCTGAATCATGCGTGGATACATTTGCTGCTTCATATATTCAGTTCCACTGTGTGTTTTTATTTCACTCTCAACACCGTCTAAACTGTCAAAATAAGAGTGGACGCCACTTAGTACGGGAGACTTTATATCAGTTGAGAGAAGAATATGTGATTTTCCGTTTTGATTGATTGACTCTGACGGGACCTTTTTTCACAGGATGCTGAATTATAGGACATCTGGTTGCATTGCACGAGGACATGTCCTGAGCCAGAGTCACTCTAAACCTCACTAAACACTCTTCATTTTATTAGTATAATGCACTGTGAGTTGTTGTGTGTCGTTGTTGTGTTGTTGTTGTGTTTCCAATCTGTCTAACCCTCAACCCTCACGGTTGTCCTTTTCTGCCTTGTCATGTATTTGACTATTTTACAAGACTCTCTGTAAAAACTGCACTTAATTATTCTATCTAGGTTTCTTCCTAAATTCCACACATCAGGGAGTTTTTCCCAGCCGCTGTGTAACAACTTCTTGATGCGTGCTCTGTCAGGTTTCAGGCTGGGTGTCTGTAAAAGCACTTTGTGACAACTTTGGGCTTTATAAAAAAAATGGGATTTTTTATTAGATTGGTGACACCCTCCTACCGTAACGGTCAATAAACTGTTCTGTGACATGTGCCGCAGACCTTCTGTATGGTCGGGCCAGACGGGATAGCTTTAATGCCTGTGCATAAATGAGCTGTGGGCGTCAAACACCATGTTACCGGTGTCCATCCACCGACAACTGTTTGTATCGGTAATCACCACCCCACAAGATGTTTCTCTGACCCAGTCATCTGGCCATTTAACAAAGGCTCTCTGCCCGTTTCTCCTGCATCCAACACATCGACCATGGGAACTAATTGTTTGCCCATCGTCTAATCTACCCAGACCCAGAGATGATCAAAATTATACGCTTTACCTGTAAGTGGTCATAGTGTTTTGGCTGATCAGTGTATGTCTAAGATCATTCCCAGGTCTCTTCCAGACTTTAGCAGGTTTTCTTCCACATGTTGCTGCATTTTGCTCCATGCGATTTGCCCTCCATCTTTACATGCGTTACAGGCCATGAAGCAGAGAAGCATCCCCATAGCAAGATGCTGCCACCACCATGCTTCACCGTATTCTCAGGATGATGCATCCCTCAAACATTACTCTTAGTTTTGACTTGTCTAAGAGTCTCCTACAGGCCTTCGGGCAAATTTCAACGATGGCTTTCTTTTTGCAGCTCCTCTATAAATGCCACTTTTGTGAAGCATACAGGCTATTGTTGCAGTACGCACAGTTGTCTCCCAGCTCAGCCGTGGATGACGGTAACTCCTTTACTGTTTCCATAGGCCTCTAAGTAGCTTCCCTGATTAGTGTACTTTTTGCACGAATACTCTGTATTTGACAAGTTACAACCGGTCCATTTGTGAATACAGATTCACAGTTATGATAAATTCTCTTAAGTTCATTTTCAATCAAATGTATTTCAATCAATCAATCAATCAATCAATCAGTCACATTTATTTATAAATTTGATTGAAAACATGTGGAAGAAAGATTGATTGATCTTAAGTTCATAATAGTATAATTTTCTTTCCTCACGGGGATGTTCGCTGCTTTGGAAAAGTTTATAACTCCGACCCCTGATTGGTGCTTCTAAAGAACCTAAAGAATCCGGATATGCTTAGAATATTTTGTCGTTTTCATTGTGTTTTTATTTTGTGTTGAATTGTACTAACCTTCGCTGTTACATTGTTATTTTTTAGTTAATCAGTGGCAAAAACAAGAATTGAATCCGATGACTAATAAGACTTTTTTTGATTTGCGATATAGCTTTACTTATATCTGCAAATCTGACCACTATCCCTGCTAATTGACAATATATATATATATTTTTTAAACGATACAGATTCATTCAGTCAGCCAAAGTATATTGTTTCATCATTTGTTTTAACTCCTGCACCAGTAAGTTGGTATATATTAGATATATTTATGACTTGCTACAAAATGTCATCAATACTGCGCTAGTCATCATGGTAGGCAAAGATTTTAGTTTGTTTAGAAGATGCCATAACAATTGAAGCAAACAAGGAAATGACCAGTGAACCAAGCCAGGTCTTAATGTCACAGCCTCGCTCCATTCAGATGCAAAGGCACGATCAAGTTAACAATCTGTCCATTTCTTGATAGACACCTAAAACCAAGTGGATTTGGACTTTGGTCTAGGAATCTAAGTCATACTTTCTCTCCAATAAAGTGATATGAAATTAGTGATTAAGGCCCTGTTTAATCTAAGTAGCTCCTAGCGGACGTCAATATATGGGCCTTCCGAGTCTGGATCTTTTCACGCTGCTAGGTAGCGCGGAAACAACAAAACAAAGTTCAGCAACTCATGACATCCACACAGATACAAAAGAAAACAGCAACGAGACTCAAACTGAAACTAAATAGGGTTCCCAATTAGAATCAACACAGTGCAGCTGCCTCTAATTGGGAGCCACCCAAACCAAAGCATAGAGATAACAAGAGTCACCCCGGCCCTAAAAGATGCATAGAGGTCTCCTGTCCTTATGTTCTGACCGTTTGTACCTTTAGACACAAGAAGTTGTTTGAAATGGCAGTTCAATGAAGTGTTGGGCTGCACAGGTTTTAATCAGAGTTTCAAATGTTCACTTTGACTTTCCCCTTCAGTGATATAATTCACTGCTTCTTAGCCTATCGAATAAACACAGTATTATATTGTTTCAATTAATATCTGTATCATTACAGCCACTTGAGGTTGAATTTGTCTGTACGAATCCCAATATAACCAGAGCAATGCCCCGGGCCAGGACCACATAAAAACATTTATTTTACTATAAACCCCTTGTGACTAAAGCTAAAATCCATTTAGAAATCATCATTAATAAAGATGGCATTTTCGTGTCCTAACGCCTATACCGCTCGCTAAAAGTACCGACGTCAACCTCTGGCTATGGCTGTCTGGATGCTCCACCGAGTATGACCCACTTCTGTCTCAGCGTCATTGTAAACAGATCTACTAATTGCCTTCATTTATTCATTTGGAAGTCAAGTTCTGTTGAGGCCGGCACTTTCCCTGTTCATTCATGTGTAATGTGTACAATTCTCCCCTCCCCCAATGATTCGTCCACATGGATTTGTGGCACGCCCCAAGACAAAGGCATCCCATCAGGCTTTGTGATTTGGCCCAAGATAATTTTAGTGCATCTTTGTGCACTGTGAGTCATCTGTGTACCATTACGCAGACGGACGTAGACGTGTGGCCCTTGATAATATTCCACACAAAATGCCTTGAATGGTCCGAAGGGAATGAAGACATGGAAAGATATGGATAACTGGACATCTGAGTTGATACTGCAATTCTCCGTAGAGGCTAGTTTGGTATGGCTAGATAACACACCCCTGTCCCTGTGTCTCTGTACTCTGTTGTGACTTTTGTAGACTTATTAGACTAATCTACAACAGACATTTTTATCACTTATGAAATGACCCAACTATTGTTCACTATTTATTAGAACTATCAGAAATGTTTGTCTGTCCTGCGGCATTAAACGGTGACCGGAATGGCTGGCGTACCATGACACACTGGGTCACACAGCGCAATAAGCACAGTGCATAAAGCATGTCTGTGATAATGTTATGTCATGTGACTTATGGTCACATGGCATTTTGAATCTGATCTGTATCACCACCACAGCCTGGTATCACCAGAGGCCCTATGAGCGTGTTCTCCTATGAGTGTGTGTGAATGTTTCACGTCTGATGCCGAGGCTGTGGTTGGCAGGAGTGTGTGTGTCTGACTGGCGAGGCTCTTTATTCAGCAGGGAGGTCTGCAGCCCGCGAGGAGCTCCGTCCGTAATCCAGGGTAAACATAAAGCAGCATGCCTGCACGCCTCAGATGTGACTGAATCCAGCTGAAACGGAATTGACGGGCTTCTGTTATCTACCGCGTTTGGCCTAATGTGTTATTCCCAGTAGAGCGTTTGGCCTGCTTACCTGTCCGTCTGTACACAGGTGCAATATGCGCTGCGCCTTTAAGATCGACAGAAAATGCACAAAGGCTTTCCCGGGTGAGTCGTGTGTTTTCGCCCCCTGAAATTAGTTTGCCATTTGAAATGCAGACTTTTCCTTTGGGTGAAGGAAGCTGGGTAAACTCCCCTCCCTGTCGTCCACCAGCATAACTAAGTGATGTGGTAGTCCTTCTCCAAGCACACCGTCAGACAATGGAAGACTAAAACCTCTGTCATGTCCTGGCTGCTAAGATTTTACACAGCTCACTACGTTTCAGTGGGGACAGATGGTCTGAATGTCAACTTCTGTTGCTGCAGATTGGGAATATACTCTGCACACTGATGATTTAATACGAAGTTTAAAACATGGTGTACTGAGAAAATACAAATGATTAATGATAATGCTTTATCTCGGACAAGCTGTTAATGTTTACGCGTCATCTTTAGTCTGTCTCTTTAGACAGATTACCCTAAAGCCGTCATAAACCGAGATAAGACTCACATCTGTGTATGAATCGTGTTGTCTCGGAATTAGACCATGTAGCTTGTTTTCAGAATATATTGTTAGAACTAAACTTTTTTTTAATGAAATACTTTTTTAAACACATTTTTTTTGGAAGAAGTTTTTGCAGTGTGCATAAAGTTTTACAGTCGACACAATACAGATGAGAGAGGTGTCAGGCTACGGATGTGATATCTTTGTTCAAATCAATGGAGAACTAATGTCTAGGGGAGGAATGTTTGCTAGCGATACAGTAGCCAAACTCTGACTTTCTAGTTGCGTCTCTTGTTCCTTTTCCCAAGGTCCACAGGATTACCCTTTAATCCTCTGCAACGTAGCTTGCCAGCTAGTAAAATGTTTGATTTATTTAACTGGATATACAGTTTTATATTTCCTTTTCACGTCCAAATTTACATTTGGAGATTACATTTCCTACAACCAAAGAACAAAACGATGAAAGAATGGCCAGAGAAAGTAACGAATATTGGTGACAGTAGGAAAAGTGCACCTGAGAAAATTGTTTAAATCCATTTGTCTGAGCAGCGTTTGATAGAAAAACAATATTGTTTAAATCTATTTGTCTGAGCAGCGTTTGATAGAAAAACAATATTGTTTAAATCCATTTGTCTGAGCAGGGTTTGATAGAAAAGCACTATAATTTTGAAGTGGACACCAAAAACGGTCTCTCTTAGAATGGCAAAATAATTTGTTTTGCTTTGGTACTGTTGTGTTCTAACTTGAAATTGTAGTGATTTGGAGACTTTCACTCAGAGCAGGTCTTCTTTCTCACGGATCAAATACTGTTGTGTCAGATGACTCTGCCAGATGTTGATTCACTAGAGTTGCTTTTTCAAAACTTGTGAAAAAAAGTATCAGTTAACTTATGAAAAACAAGAAATTATTGTGACTTATTATATTGGTGTTCATTCATGTAAAGTTTTTACCAGCACAGACAAGAACCAATATATTACTCATCATGTGATAGTTTTGGAGAATGCACGTCGATTCTGTGAATAACAAGGTGAGGAATACATACAGTGCATCTGTCTGCCAAAAAGACCAGAGGGAAAAAACACCAGTGATTCCCCTATGATGTCTTAGAGACAGAGACAGCTGGTGAGGAGACAGTGGAATGAAGCTGTAAAAAAACCCAGACACCACTGTCAGTCTGTGCTGTACGTCCTCCCAGCAAAGCAACACTCTGCCGGACATTCGGTTAGTCGTTTCTAAGGGAGTGTAGCCATAAACACGGACCTCCACTGCCGTGATAAATCCTGTATGACCTTTTTCCCAAACCAGGAAGTCTGTGCGAGATGAACAATATATTTTCCTATCCAAAGGGGACCTGGGACATAGAAGGCAATTTTGTCCGAGTGAAAGGCTTTGAGCTTGTCAGATGGTTTTCATACCATAAGCTGAATGGTTTGTTAAGCACAGTGGAGAAGAGCTCTGGCATCAGATGGAACAGAGCTTGTGACATTTGGTTGTTCCATATCCTCAGACAGTGCCAGCTTGGTTAAGCCTCCAGTGCTGCTGGGAAATGTGGTTTCCTAATTTCAAGTGCTCTGCTTCGTGCATGACACTTTTATTAATCCTGCAATGGACTGGGATGAAACGAGGGCTGTAAGAAACTGTCACTTACCTCGTACATGATCGTTGTAAATTATATTTAGTTTCTAGTTTTCTAGTTTCTAGTTTCTCTAATCCTTCCATCCTTTCATTCTTCCGTCCTTCCATCCTTCCATCCTCTCATTCTTCCATCCTTCCATCCTTTCATTCTTCCATCCTTCCATCCTTTCATCCTTTCATTCTTCCGTCCTTCCATCCTTCCATCCTTTCATTCTTCCATCCTTCCATCCTTTCATCCTTTCATTCTTCCGTCCTTCCATCCTTCCATCCTTTCATTCTTCCATCCTTCCATCCTTTCATCCTTTCATTCTTCCGTCCTTCCATCCTTCCATCCTCTCATTCTTCCATCCTTTCATTCTTCCATCCTTCCGTCCTTCCACCCTTTCACCCTTCCATTCTTTCATCCTTCTATCCATCCATTTTTCCATCCTTCCATCAACATCACACTGTATTCCAGGTACTCTGTTTGTCTCTTGGTTGAAATATCTACATGAAATATGCAAATGAAATTAAACAAGGACCCAAAAGGGTTTACGCCGCCTGACTCTGAATCCCTAATGGTTTTCCGCCATCTCTGGAAAAGGCTTGATTAATTTGGGAATGTCTGCCGAACTGGAGAGGGTGATTAAATTCTGTTGGATTCATCCATTTAGCAGAATGAGAAAACAAAAAGCTGGAAATTTAGAAGCATAATTCATACATTCGGTCCCTTCTTAATTAGCTGTCTAAACAGAGTGTAAGGCACAAAGTCACTATTTGTCACTGCTTTGTTGAAGTAATAGACACTGGCACTCACTTAGAACTAATGAGCTCCTGAAGATAGCAAAAGAAGATAGACCACCTTTGCTGCAAATCTATCCAGTTGTATTGATTGCATGAAGGATAGAGGTGTACAATTCTCCTGTGAGGTGATTACTGGAATTACTTGTTCCATTGATGTGATGAGACATAGATAACACAACTGGAAAGATTGACCGGCAGGAAGAAAAGAAAAAAACAAGGCTACTTTTGAGTTTTTGCTTTGCAGATTGATAAATTGTCAGGCTATCGTGTGTTAGCTGGCCGAGTTTGGTGCTCAAACGAAGCGCAAACTGAGCTAAATACATCAAATATTGTCATGGTAACCCCAATCTCACGCATTACCTTTAAACTTCTGTCAGGACTTTTGTCCCATCACTGTACTGTCATCTGGTTTTCATGCATACCCCTTTTACATTTGCTGTGCCCAATTTGCACAGTGGATAATCTTCACCTGTACTGCTGTCATACCGATTTACATTCTTTGAATTATTCTATTTGCTCAGGCATGCTCGAATGCTCTTTCTCCCACCATCACGGTCATACAATTTGTGAACACTAATGACCTACCTGCCAGATACACTTTAATCTTGCACGTTTTTTGCTTTATCCTGGCCAGGTCGCCGTTGCAAATGAGAATTTGTTCTCAATCGGCCTACCTGGTTAAATAACGGATAAATAAAATAAAAATTGTCGATCATATCACATGACAACACAATGATATTGTCAGTATTGGATTGGTACTTCGGATCAACAGGTTTCAGTACACAGAATTGGTATGGACATTGAATAGGTGGTATCTGTGCATCCGAACTCACCACACGTTCTGTTCAGTTGTTTGACAACTTGCTTACATTGTATGTATTTGTCCTATTCTGCTGTTCCCTAGTAACAGTAGGGTATTTACACTAAATACATTCAGAGTGTGTGTAAATTAATTTACAAAATAATTCTGATTTTGATTTAATAACCGTTTTAGAGGGTGGTTATTACTATGATTGGGTTTCATCTCTGGTGTGTACATCTGGATAGTCCCATCGTAGAAAACGGATTATTTTAAAATGTCAACCATGTCAAATTGAAGGAATGCTATTCAAACAACGATTTTAAAGAAAATAATTAAATCTGGGAAAATCTATTTGAGTCCTCACGATCTATATATATTTTATTATATATGTTTTATTTGTTTCTCAAAGTGTCCTAGTGCATCTCAAGTTTAAAACAAACCATTTCTCTTCTCTTTCAAGATGAAGTGAAGACCACTGTGGAGGATTTCATCCACAGTGCTGTCTGACTAAGTGCAGCCGAGTTCATCTCTGCCCGTGACATTTAGTCTGGATTCGCATCTCCTAGAAGCCCTATGGGGACGGGAACGTGTCTGGATACAGACCGGACTTACGGCAGACGTACTGAGAGACCGACATGCTCCTGGACATGTTGGCGTTTGGTCCTGATGTCCGTGTCACTGATGACCCACCAAACCCAGTCAAGCATCAGCTTTCAGTCGGAGAGGAGTGACTGGACCCTGAACCACCTGAGCGTGCACAAGACCACCGGAGATCTCTACATTGGTGGCGTGAACCGGATCTATAAGCTCTCCGCCAATCTGACCCTGCTGGTCTCTCACAGCACTGGCCCGGAGCACGACAACAAGGCCTGCTACCCTCCGCTTATAGTGCAGCCCTGCTCCGAGCCGCTGGCCTCCACTGACAACCTGAACAAGCTGCTCCTCATAGACTACTCCCACAACCGCCTGCTGGCCTGCGGCAGCCTCTACCAGGGCGTCTGCAAGCTAATGCGCCAGGACGACCTGTTCATCCTGGTCGAGCCAACGCACAAGAAAGAGCACTACCTCTCCAGCGTCGACCGGACGGGAACCATGTATGGGGTCATCGTGCCCCTGTCGCAGGGCCAGGATGGCACCCTGTTCATCGGGACGGCCGTCGGCGGGAAGCAGGACTACTTCCCCACCATCTCCAGTCGTAAGCTTCCTCGTGACCCGGAGTCCTCCGCCATGCTGGACTACGAGCTCCACACGGACTTCGTGTCCTCTCTCATTAAGATCCCCTCGGACACGCTCGCCCTGGTCCCGCGCTTTGACATCTACTACGTCTACGGCTTTGCCAGCGGGAACTTTGTCTACTTCCTGACCGTGCAGCCGGAGGTGCCGGAGAACGGGATGCCCGCCGGTGGTTCCCCCGGTGACCTGTTTTACACGACCCGCATCGTACGACTCTGCAAAGGTGACAAAAAGTTCCACTCCTACGTCTCTCTGCCGGTAGGCTGTTTACACAACGGAGAGGAGTATCGGCTGCTACAGGCAGCGCACCTATCCAAGCCGGGGAAGGTTCTGGCCAGGTCTCTAAACATCAGTGCCCAGGAGGATGTTCTCTTCACTGTGTTCACCAAGGGCCAGAAGCAGTACCTGGAGCCCCTGGACAGCTCAGCCCTATGTGTATTTACCATCCGGGACATAAATGCCCGTATCAAAGAGAGGCTGCAGTCCTGCTACCAGGGAGAGGGAAACCTGGAACTACACTGGCTTCTAGGAAAGGACGTGCAGTGCACCAAAGCGGTAGGTTTATGGTTGCCTCTAGCCTGGTAGGTTTATTGTTGCCTCTAGCCTGGTAGGTTTATTGTTGCCTCTAGCCTGGTAGGTTTATTGTTGCCTCTAGCCTGGTAGGTTTATTGTTGCCTCTAGCCTGGTAGGTTTATTGTTGCCTTTAGCCTGGTAGGTTTATTGTTGCCTTTAGCCTGGTAGGTTTATTGTTGCCTCTTATTGTTGCCTCTAGCCTGGTAGGTTTATTGTTGCCTTTAGCCTGGTAGGTTTATTGTTGCCTTTTATTGTTGCCTTTAGCCTGGTAGGTTTATTGTTGCCTGGTAGGTTTATTGTTTTAGCCTGGTAGGTTTATTGTTGCCTTTAGCCTGGTAGGTTTATTGCTGCCTCTAGCCTGGTAGGTTCATTGTTGCCTTTAGCCTGGTAGGTTTATTGCTGCCTCTAGCCTGGTAGGTTCATTGTTGCCTTTAGCCTGGTAGGTTTATTGTTGCCTTTAGCCTGGTAGGTTTATTGTTGCCTTAGCCTGGTAGGTTTATTGTTGCCTTAGCCTGGTAGGTTTATTGTTGCCTTTAGCCTGGTAGGTTTATTGTTGCCTTTAGCCTGGTAGGTTTATTGTTGCCTTTAGCCTGGTAGGTTTATTGTTGCCTTTAGCCTGGTAGGTTTATTGTTGCCTTTAGCCTGGTAGGTTTATTGCTGCCTCTAGCCTGGTAGGTTCATTGTTGCCTTTAGCCTGGTAGGTTTATTGCTGCCTCTAGCCTGGTAGGTTCATTGTTGCCTTTAGCCTGGTAGGTTTATTGTTGCCTTTAGCCTGGTAGGTTTATTGTTGCCTCTAGCCTGGTAGGTTTATTGCTGCCTCTAGCCTGGTAGGTTCATTGTTGCCTTTAGCCTGGTAGGTTTATTGCTGCCTCTTATTGTTGCCTCTAGCCTGGTAGGTTCATTGTTGCCTCTAGCCTGGTAGGTTTATTGTTGCCTTTAGCCTGGTAGGTTTATTGTTGCCTCTAGCCTGGTAGGTTTATTGTTGCTTTTAGCCTGGTAGGTTCATTGTTGCCTTTAGCCTGGTAGGTTTATTGTTGCCTCTAGCCTGGTAGGTTCATTGTTGCCTTTAGCCTGGTAGGATCGTTTTTTTGCAGATCTTGGATAGCTAAAAGCTTACCCACACCTGGCTGGTATTAGTTATTTTTAAGCACAACATCCATTTAAATGTGACTTTTCATTCATTTTAAGGTATACCGTTATTGATTAAGCATGGTAGCCAAATGTACCCAAATAATTTACAATTCAATAAAAAATCCCAGAATGCCACGCTGAAATGTTACAAGTAATATAAGGATGACCTAGTAGCTGAAAGGTATAGAGTGCACGGTTGAATTCCCATTGAAAGTTCCAACATTTCACAATAGCAGCAAATGGGAATTAAAGTGCTAATCAGGGGAGTTTTTTATGCAGCTTTGATTCCATTCAGAGGTTTAGGCTCACTCCCCTTCTCCACTTCTCTACTCTGTGTGAGAGAAAGCTAGTTGTTCATTCTGCTGTAGTACTGCAGCTATCTGAAGACACGAGATGTGCTCTTGATGTGGAAATCAGATTTCCTCATAGCCAATCCAAAATCCTCTCACTCTCGCTCTCTCTCTCTCTCTCTCTCTCTCTCTCTCTCTCTCTCTCTCTCTCTCTCTCACACACACACACACACACACACACACACACACACACACACACACACACACACACACACACACACACACACACACACACACACATACACATACACACACTCTTTCTTGCCCATTTCTTCTTATTTGTGACAGTTATTCTGTCTGACACAAGGCTCTCTGAAAAAGTAACACAGGCATCCATCAAGGTTATTCTTAAACATCTTTTGCACAACCACTTTGAGTTCGCCATTTGCCTCAAACACCCTATTTCTCTAATAGTCACCTAATGCTTTTCACCCTCGGTGATCATTCGGTTCGAAAGCAGAAAATGGAAAATGCTGTATGCCATTGAGAGTTGCTGAAAATGTAAGTGTAAATGTATTGCCCTGAAAAGTGAGATTTATATTCTGCCTGACAGACCATTAGTAGATTTCTGAGCTGGGTTCTGCTAGATGTAACAGGATTGGTTATCATGCAAGCCCCTTTGATGCTAAATCATAACCTGACATGTTTTTGGGTGTTGGTTGTGTGATGTCAGATCAAGGGTTTTAAAAATCACAAAAAACTGCAATAAACACATGGAGTTTTCCTGTTTGCCACAAGCAATTAAAGTGCTCAACAAACATACTATGCTAGCAAAATGTAAAAGCCTACCGCCTGCCTCGAAGAAGAGGGAAAATGCATGTGTAAAATCATAGGAGAATTTCTTATAGTAGTCTTCTCATATTGTCTTACACAATTGCCTTTTTTCTGTCTTCTCCATCTCTCCCTGTCTTCTCCATCTCTCCCTGTCTTCTCCATCTCTCCCTGTCTTCTCCATCTCTCCCTGTCTTCTCCATCTCTCCCTGTCTATCCATCTCTCCCTGTCTTCTCCATCTCTCCCTGTCTATCCATCTCTCCCTGTCTTCTCCATCTCTCCCTGTCTATCCATCTCTCCCTGTCTTCTCCATCTCTCCCTGTCTTCTCCATCTCTCCCTGTCTTCTCCATCTCTCCCTGTCTTCTCCATCTCTCCCTGTCTTCTCCATCTCTCCCTGTCTTCTCCATCTCTCCCTGTCTTCTCCATCTCTCCCTGTCTTCTCCATCTCTCCCTGTCTTCTCCATCTCTCCCTGTCTTCTCCATCTCTCCCTGTCTATCCATCTCTCCCTGTCTTCTCCATCTCTCCCTGTCTTCTCCATCTCTCCCTGTCTTCTCCATCTCTCCCTGTCTTCTCCATCTCTCCCTGTCTTCTCCATCTCTCCCTGTCTATCCATCTCTCCCTGTCTTCTCCATCTCTCCCTGTCTTCTCCATCTCTCCCTGTCTATCCATCTCTCCCTGTCTTCTCCATCTCTCCCTGTCTATCCATCTCTCCCTGTCTTCTCCATCTCTCCCTGTCTTCTCCATCTCTCCCTGTCTTCTCCATCTCTCCCTGTCTTCTCCATCTCTCCCTGTCTTCTCCATCTCTCCCTGTCTTCTCCATTTCTCCCGGTCTTCCCCATCTCTCTTTAAAGCCGGTGCCTATCGATGATAACTTCTGTGGACTCGACATCAACCAGCCCCTGGGTGGCTCCCAGCTGGTAGCTGGCGTGACGATGTACACTGAACCCAGGGAACGGTGGACCTCTGTAACCTCTTATGTCTATAATGGCTTCAGCGTGGCCTTCATTGGCACCAGAAGTGGCAGACTGAAAAAGGTGCGTATGGGTAATATACAACAGATTTAGCAGGGAGGCGCTTTTTATACGGTTTCCTAGGCAGCAATATGGGTTTATCATCACAAGAAATAGGTCAACAGCCAAGACCAGTAATGCCATGGTGCACTGTGTAGAATCCTGCCTCTACTGTTTACTGGATTTCATACAATGTCATGACTTGTCTTCTTCTTTCCTTCGCTTAACGAACCAAATCATAATAGTATTAGCTAGTCCAGCGTGGGTTTGTGTTGGGGGGTAGTACTAACTGGTGTAGTATTAGCTAGTCCAGCGTGGGTTTGTGTTGGGGGGTAGTACTGACTGGTGTAGTACTAGCTAGTCCAGCGTGGGTTTGTGTTGGGGGGTAGTACTAACTGGTGTAGTATTAGCTAGTCCAGCGTGGGTTTGTGTTGGGGGGTAGTACTAACTGGTGTAGTACTAGCTAGTCCAGCCCGGGTTTGGGTCGGGGGTAGTACTAACTGGTGTAGTACTAGCTAGTCCAGGGTGGGTTTGTGTTGGGGGGTAGTACTAACTGGTATAGTACTAGCTAGTCCAGCGTGGGTTTGTGTTGGGGGTTAGTACTAACTGGTGTAGTACTAGCTAGCCCAGGGTGGTTTTGGGTTGGGGGGTAGTACTGACTGGTGTAGTACTAGCTAGTCCAGCGTGGGTTTGTGTTGGGGGGTAGTACTAACTGGTGTAGTACTAGCTAGTCCAGGGTTGGTTTAGGTTGGGGGGTAGTACTAACTGGTGTAGTACTAGCTAGTCCTGGGTGGGTTTGTGTTGGGGGGTAGTACTAACTGGTGTAGTACTAGCTAGTCCTGGGTGGGTTTGTGTTGGGGGGTAGCACTAACTGTTGTAGTACTAGCTAGTCTAGGGTGGTTTTGGGTTGGGGGGTAGTACTAACTGGTGTAGTACTAGCAAGTCCTGGGTGGGTTTGTGTTGGGGGGGTAGTACTGCTAGTGTCTAAAGCAGGTTTATGCAGATTACAGTTAATGCAAACAGATAGACGGACTGGCTTTAATGAACAATTTAAATGCAAGACATTTTTCACTAAATTGATATTTACAATAATGTGTTACAGCTTTGTCATTCAATCGTTTTTTTAAATAATCAAATTCCATTTAGAGCCGTTCACGTTCACCACGTTTTTGTTGCGTTATTGAAATAATTTACTTTTCTACGCCAATCTACACACAATAGCCCATAATGAGAAGGCAAACACACTTCTGCATACATTTGGGCCAGTTCTGTCACGCTCCTCTTAGGTGTAGAAACAAGACTTTCTGAAAGCTCTGTATCTTCTACCTGTGAGAGACCACACAGAAATACAATGATTAAAAATACCTATCTTTTTTGACAGAACAGTATTGACACAGATCAATAAAGCAAAGGTATATTGCAGCCCTTTTAAATGGGACATGACATCAGTCATTTGGGCATCGTGTCAGCCTGTCTGGCACACATGCAGGGTGAACATACAGCAGAGAACCACATAACTAGACAAGTCCTCATCTGCCTCCATCGTCTCATCACGCGTGCTCGTGTGTACCAGGGTTTTCCATTACGTTGACATTATGCACGAGCACGATGCAGACTCCTGGGTTTCCCTATTAAGCCCTTGGACACGTTTTCATTCTGCACTCATTTCCGTCATCCCAAATGGCAACGGAGGGTAGAAAGTGGGGCGGGCTGCAAGGGTCAGGCCTCTGGAAGGTCATGGGGTCAGAAGTTCAAAGGAATAAGCAACACTATCATGGTTCCGGCTCTATCAATGGACGATTGACAAACAAACGTAGTTAGCCTGCATCTAGCCTTGCTGCCTTTGGAAAATGCTAGAGCCTATTAAAGTAAAGAACTAACTCATCTTAAATCCCACAGCTCATGGCCTATCTAGCAAATTATATAATACAGATGTGGTCATGTTTGCCTGCGAACAACAGCAGACAAAATATTTTATGCCTTGAATGCTTAATTAACTCTTAGTTCTCGATGACACCGGCAGTCAAAGTCAAAACACATTTATTTTAGGTACTAATACTTGCAGCATGTTTTACTAATTAGGTCTTGCCGCTAATTAGTATTTTGCCAAGTGTATTTTTTGTACACTACACAATTAGTATGTAGATGTATCCACTTATCATACATTAGCCATCACTGTAATAGCTTTCATTGTAAATACATAAAACGCTGTTGATGACATTTGGGATACACGTACATACGATTGATTATCTTGTTATTTGAATAATGTAAAGACAATCTTCAGTGGTTCTGCCGTGTTTTATTCGAACGTAACAAAGGCCACGTCGTTTATCAAGATATTCAAATGTCCAGCGTGTCAAGAAATACAGATGGGTTGTGAGTGGCGAGAGCAGAATCTAAATCAGCTACCTGACCAAGTTGACTTTGAACAGGGACACCTAGGAGTCCGGGAGTCCGGAGGTATCATCTCCTGCTCACACTCATGCGATATGGGATAGATTTCAGCAAAAAAATAATGTTTTGAATGTTGGAACCAAACAGTTTGGGCTAAAACCAGTAGGTACACTCAGTGAATCGGAGGAACAACGTGGTTTTGGAATGTAGAATTCTGATATCTCTGCAGCAAGTGTGTCGGGGGGATTATTGTTATGTTCCTGTTTTATACAAGGAAGATTTCATGTTTTAAAGTACGCCACTAGCCTTCTTATACACACACAGCTTTCACTGTCCTCCATTGCATAGCTCACTGTGAGTAGTTCAACTGAGGATTGTGTTATTATTATGGCATTGATTTTGCTTGCCCAGGAAAGGAGTGAGCTGAGTATGCGAATACTAGGATATGGAAAATAACTACATGAACATTATGCACAAAATTAACCTTCACGATCTTTACGGTGGAGAAGGACATGTCAGAGAAATGTTGGCTCTGCAATCAGACTAAGGAAGGAAAAAATAAGTCCCTGAATTGCTGTCAAGGGCAGACACGGCCTTCATTATAGCTTTTTGAAGGTAAGGTCACTCCAATTTGTATTTTAAATGATTCCAGATTTCTAAAGACAATGCTCTAGACGAGAAGACAGAGAGGAAATATTTGGCTTTTAATATGATTAGTAGAGAATGGCAGGTACCAGGACGGGGACTGGGAAGCAGGGTGTTTATAAGAGGGTTATTAGATGGCTGGTGAAGAACAGTATAGGAATCTAAAGTCTAACTCAAAATCTATGTTTTCTATCCCCTAGTCCCTAACCTAAACAACCCTAAACGTAACAGCCTAAACTCCATGCCTAAACTTAACCTAGCCTGCACACTTAACCTTAAATCTAACCGGTAATGTTCGGAACCAAAGCAACCCCATTTGTAACTCCGTACCCAATAGTACATTTTGCTCTAACCCTAACCTATAATCAAAATGTTCCTAGTAGGGACATGGCAAAAAACGTCAGCATTGATTCTTCAGTTTTTAATAACTTTGTGGTGACTTTGGGTCATGTACACATCGACCTGGACCACACACACACACGCACAAAATGAAACCGTTCAACAGCGGGGAAGAAGATGAGAACCATATGAGAAATCAGTCTGGTGTCTTACTTCCACAGTACTTTGGGTCCACCAAAGCAAAGGGAATAGAGAAGGAAGTGAACAGGAGAACAGCAAATGGGGCCCTGAAGGAGAATCCAAACCCATCTGGGGGAAAACAATGAGACGTAAAAAGGTCTGTGGTCATTTCAGAGAAATGATGATATGGGGGTTTGGAAGCAAGCCGCACTATAAAAACCTCAGCAATTTATAGAAGCCCTCAGGAATCATTCAGCTGACTTATTTTACCCATGAGGCCAGCAGTGAGGCACATGAGGGCATACAGATGTAACAGCGTTCTTGATGCGTTTTAGAGAAACATAGACAATAATAATAACACAACAACACTATAGCCGTAATAAAAGCAGTATTAATACAACATTAGAATCCACTCAGATGCACATTTCAACTGCATTCTGCCTTGTTGGTAAACATGTTCGGTGTTGACTTTAACTGACATGAGACAATGCTACGCATTAGCACTGCTTTTATTGTAGATGTGATGTGCTGTGGGTGTAATACAAGTAGGGTTTTATATAGATCTTAACCTATTTAATTAAAGTAGGGTGATATATGTTAACCTATTTAATTAAAGTAGAGTTTTATATTGATCTTAACCTATTTAATTAAAGTATGGTGATATATAGATGTTAACTTATTTAGATGAAGAAGAGTGTTATATAGATGTTAACTTATTTAATTAAAGTAGAGTGTTATATAGATGTTAACTTATTTAGATGAAGTAAAGTGTTATATAGATGTTAACTAATTTAATTAAAGTAGAGTGTTATATTGATCTTAACCTATTTAATTAAAGTAGGGTGATATATGTTAACCTATTTAATTAAAGTAGAGTGTTATATAGATGTTAACTTATTTAGATAAAGTAGAGCGTTATATAGATGTATATTATTTAATTGATGTAGTGTGTTATATAGATGTTAACCTATTTAATTAAAGTAGAGTGTTATATAGATGTTAACTTATTTAGATGAAGTACAGTGTTATATAGATGTTAACTTATTTAGATAAAGTAGGGTGTAATATAGATGTTAACTTATTTAATTAAAGTAGAGTGTTAGATGTTAACCTATTTAATTAAAGTAGAGTGTTAGATGTTAACCTATTTAATTAAAGTAGAGTGTTATATAGATGTTAACTTATTTAGATAAAGTAGGGTGTTATATAGATGTTAACTTATTTAGATAAAGTAGGATGTAATATAGATGTTAACCTATTTCATTAAAGTACAGTGTTATATAGATGTTAACTTATTTAATTAAAGTAGATTGTTATATAGATGATAACTTATTTAGATAAAGTTGGATGTTATATAGATGTTAACCTATTTCATTAAAGTAGGGTATAATATAGATGATAACTTATTTGTTTTATAATAAACACCTTTTCTTTTCATAAAGCACTGCAGCACCATTCTGTTTTAGCAGTTATCCACAGAAACTTTCCCAGCAGCATTCTGCTAAAGTCATGATGTGAATGGAGTTAATCAATGTATTCTGCCCAGTCTGTCAGAATCTGCTCAAACACACAGCCACTCAAACCTGAAGGTTACCAGACATACTTACATTATGTAACAGTATTTTTACTATGTTGTGTTCTGCTTGGAAAATGTCTTGAATTTTAGATGCTAGTTTCCCTGTGGCCACTCTATCTGCAGCTATGAAAATACAGAGTGGATAATAAACTAAACCTGGAGGTTAGAGGATAAAAGTGCTTCCAGTTTTCCAGGTATTTTCTACCTATGGGGTAGATTACACTTAATACACTTTGCCCTGGAAACTGTTATTTTTTTTAAACATAAAATATTTCTTTTGTTGGCGTTTTAATTTATTCATTTTCATTATGTGTTTTATTTTCATGTGGGCTCTCAGCTCTAATGGGTTCTGTAGGAAACTAATATCCTGTGGGCAGAGACGCATCCACATCTGCTGACCAAATAGTGGAGATTAGAAGGGAACATGACCTAAACCTGCAAATACTGTCAATCAGGATATGTTCTGGCTAAACCCAGAAAATCTGTCAGTTCCATGCTCCGAATATAAAATCTTTAGTGTCATTATCGACTCCGGTTTCAAATCAGCCGTCTTGTTTTGGGAGCGTTGCTTTTGGAGTCTGATTGCTCCGAGGTCATGGTCATTATTGCAGATCCGTGACCGTGACCTCATAACCCCAGGGTCTTCTACAAGACAACACAATACACTCCTACAACACACTTGCACAACACATGGCCTGTGTTCAGAATGAACCAATCACATTCAAACTCATGTTAATTAGAAGTCATTACACACCTGCCATAATTTAAAGGGACTCTGATCAATCAGAAATAAAGGCATCATGCTTTGGGGCTGTTTCTCTTCAGCTGGAACCCGGGCCTTAGTCAGGGCTGAGGGAATTATGAACAGTTACAAATACCAGGAAATACTGGAACCAGGGGCCTTAGTCAGGGCTGAGGGAATTATGAACAGTTACAAATACCAGGAAATACTGGAACCAGGGGCCTTAGTCAGGGCTGAGGGAATTATGAACAGTTACAAATACCAGGAAATACTGGAACCAGGGGCCTTAGTCAGGGCTGAGGGAATTATGAACAGTTACAAATACCAGGAAATACTGGAACCAGGGGCCTTAGTCAGGGCTGAGGGAATTATGAACAGTTACAAATACCAGGAAATACTGGAACCAGGGGCCTTAGTCAGGGCTGAGGGAATTATGAACAGTTACAAATACCAGGAAATACTGGAACCGGGGCCTTAGTCAGGGCTGAGGGAATTATGAACAGTTACAAATACCAGGAAATACTGGAACTGGAGCCTTAGTCAGGGCTGAGGGAATTATGAACAGTTCCAAATACCAGGAAATACTGGAAACGGAGCCTTAGTCAGGGCTGAGGGAATTATGAACAGTTCCAAATACCAGGAAATACTGGAAACGGAGCCTTAGTCAGGGCTGAGGGAATTATGAACAGTTCCAAATACCAGGAAATACTGGAACCGGAGCCTTAGTCAGGGCTGAGGGAATTATGAACAGTTACAAATACCAGGAAATACTGGAACCGGAGCCTTCGTCAGGGCTCAGGGAATTATGAACAATTCCAAATACCAGGAAATACTGGAACCGAAGCCTTAGTCAGGGCTGAGGGAATTATGAACAGTTACAAATACCAATTTTGGCACAAAACCTTCAGGCTTCTGTTCTGTCAGAAAGCTGACGATGAAGAGGAAGTTCACCTTTCTGCACGACAACGACCCAAAGCACACATCCAAGCATGGTGGGTGAACTAGGGCATCTTCCAGCCACTGTGCATGTCAGTATCTACAAGCAGGCTCATTGTATAACAATTTAAAAGTCTCATTATGCTCAAGCAATCCTATACCAACTATATTTGATTGTGAACAGATGTAAAACAACAGAACTCAAACTCTGGCCCAGTCAATAGGTCATGAATTGGACCCAGCCCTCTGTTGTGGACCTTGGGTCCCTTTGTAATACCCTGTTAAATAGTCCTGGAAAAACCAAATCTGGTTTTATTTTGGATCCTCCTGTGGCTTGTAATTAAATATGTTGTGGTCAATGTACCGGAGGCCGATTCCACATTATGCAGGATTGTAGTGCTGGTTGGGACTTATGTTTAATTTGACATAGAGTCACCGTTTTAGGGGTGTGCTGGTTAAATGACAAACAAAGCAGGACGTACATGTTTACCCTCCTGTTATCTTTTGGATAATACCCTGTCACTGTGTTCCTAAATATCTCGAGTCTCATGCCAGGTTTTAGTCTTTTTGTCAAAGAACGATTCTCTTGTAGGATTATCTCATTTTAGTGCGGATTCTCTCAAGATGTGTTTCTCCTCACTCCTGGTTATTTCTGGTGGGAAACCCAGTCTGCAATAGAGGGTGCAGACTGGAAGGTGGGTGGGAGGGAGGGGGTTGGTTGATTGATTGATGCAGTTTTGGCGCCCCGGGGATCTAATCATGTAATCAGTTCGTATTGATTTCTACTGTGTCTACCGATGGAGTGTGTAGATCTGCCTGTTGTTCGGTGCTTTGGCAACCAGTATATTGTCATTAACAATATATTGTCATGTTGTTAAATCCTTATTGTGTATTTCTCTGCCAATTTAGATTAACTGAATTTAGATTTATATTGTCTTCATTTTGCTTTGAATGTTATCTTTATTATGATAGAGTCCTTTTTAAATTCCTTTTTAATTTTTGTGGTTGAATGTGTAAATGATTGTTTATCTGTTCATAATCTATAGGTATCACTAGCCCACCATTAGCAAGGAAATTCTAAGTTTGCCACATGGGGTAGTTGGATGCTGAGGGTGTAGACACTGGACAGGAAATAGATGAATTCTCTATATGGATTAAGGCAGACATGTACTTGAGAACAAACCAGAAACGTACCACCACCAGTAACAGCTTGAATTAATATACTACATCCATATGTTTTTTTTTTTTCAAAAGCATCAATGCATGTCATTTTTAACTGTAGAGCTGTGATAGAGCAGACTTACAGTGTGTGTTTGTCTGTCCTGTAGATCCGATTGGATGGAGCTCCAGAGGGAGGTGTGCTTTATGAGACCTTGACCGTGATGGCAGACGGCAGGCCGATTCTCCCAGACATGGCCTTCTCTCTGGATCACAACTCCCTCTATGTCATGTCTGATCGTCAGGTGAGACACCTCCCAATCCCTGCCTGATCAAAATGTCCTTAATAATGTATTTTTCAATCATTTCTAATGAACATGAACAGAATGACGTACACACCTGCTGTATGAACGGTTGCCTATTATTCATTGAGTAAACTGCACTTACTACGATTGAGCAGTGCAGTGACACGACGGAAATGCCAAATAACTTAACTTATTAAATATAAATACATGTGTTGAGAATGCATGATTTAAAAATATTACTTTGAGAGATAAATGTATGACGTCACAGTTTAATCATTGAAATCTAAATAGTACAAGGTGAAAAGAAAAAATTGTGTGCTCTCCTGAATACGTTGAGGTTATATATTTTTCATTCTTCTCTCATAATATATGTAGACTCAGTGAGAGTAACGTATAAGATGCAGGGGGCCTGTTCTGAAAGAAGGGCAGTTGATCTAATTATTCACTCATGTGCACCAACTAACTTGAATCACACATGCCAGCTACATCCCACAGAAAACAAATACATTTCCTCACTGTACATCCATACAAATCCCACAGAAAACAAATACATTTCCTCAATGTACATCCATACACATCCCACAGAAAACAAATACATTTCCTCACTGTACATCCATACAAATCCCACAGAAAACAAATACATTTCCTCTCTGAACAAACACACCCCATAGAATCCAACTGACCTAGGGACTGTAATATATGTTACACAGGTCCTCTAAAAAAAACATGTGACTCTTCCTAAGTTTATGGATGTTGTGGTGTTCTCCATTTGGGCCAGCATCACAGCCGCAAGCGGAGCAGTTGTTGTCGGCTGTTATCCTCTCTGGACTCATTGGCGATAAGAGGAAACAGTGGTAATCACATTCAACTTCCATCAAGTGATTGTTCTGGCACAGTCACATGCTACTGTGTAATGGGATTCCATTTCCGTGCCGCCAAAGCCCCACTATCACTGCTACCATCTCCTGCCTGCTGACTGTTGGAATGTATTTTTAAAACTAAACTAAAAGACACACGAGGGACAGAGGGTTTTGGGTAATACAGTGGGTACAGTCTGGTTTGTGTCCTAACAAATAATCCATAATCGTTGAGTGGTAGAAATGAGCTTTTCCGCGAGGTATTTGGGAAAGGCACGAGCAATGTGATGGAGGGTTTCTTAACACAACGAAGGGATGCGCTTTCGGAGTGTGATGGACTGGAACTGGAAGAGACAGGGCATCAGTTATTGATGAGCCCTGGTTGTTCAAGGAGACACAAGTGCTCCCTTCAAGGAGATGCTCGTCCCGTTTTCATCGTAGCATGCATGTAACTTATGGCTCTGCATTCACCCTCTTGTGATATTGGAATCATATAGTCCTCTGGTGGTTTTTGTCTATTAGGAGACATGGATGGTGTAAAAGCCTGCCCCGCTCTTTCTCTCATTCCAATCAGGCAATTCCGAGCCATTTGCAGGCTAATTCCGGGGGAGCAGCTTGCCGTGCTGCTCTTTCACATTTCCTGCCTTCCCATCCCATTCCACAGTACGGGGATATTTTGATTTCTCCGTGCCAAACAATAGAGGAATGATGTGGAATGAGAAGCGAGGCACAGACAGATTTGGCTGAGATCAGGCAGCCGCTGCTGAATAACAATGAGCCTCTCTGTCTCCTGCCGCGTTGGGCACCGCACACAGGCCTAACAAGACGATGCAGGGTGCTGAGGAACAATGTGTGTGTGTGGAAGTAGTTGCAGAAATCTGATTTAATTACAACAAAGAGCTTCATAGTTTCAGTATTGATCGGAAAGTGGATTATTTATTGAGACATCTATGGCTGCTCGCTGGTTTGCTGGTTCTGCGTAGCTTCGTAAAATGTCGGCATTTTCTGTTCGTCGTTCTAAATGAGAACATTGACTTAATTGCTTAAATGTAACATTTACAACACTTCCTACTGAGAGGTATTAGCTAGAAAAACTCTCCATTGACTTGTAGCTGTTGATATACAGCTGCAGCTTTGAAGATGTACCGTGACGACTGGTAATTAATTAGACTGACAAATATCAGAGAGAATACGACCGTATTTGACTTCAATGGAGGGCCCTGGGCACAATATCTATGGGCCATTACTGTTGTTGCAGTTTATCTCATGGCGGGCACATGCAATACCCAATGCGTTATAAAGAAGGAGAATGGTGACTCCACAGTCAATGTGAAGAGCATGATCAGGAAGATTGAGATTATTTTTCCAGCTGATTTACTTTGTTTATCACTGAGATCATGTGAGATCAGTGAAAGATAATGGGCCATTGATGGACAATTTGACGGATTTAACCGAACTAATAACTGAGCAGTCAATCTCAAGGGGTAGAGCCTTTCTAAAGTCAGTCAGCACCTCCACGGTCTTTGTTCAGTTCATGGTCATTTTGACCACATCATACCGCAGGTCGGTTGACATCTCTACTTTCTTGAGGATGAGACTGGCCAGAGTGGTGTCATCGGCAAACCGCAATGGGTTGACAGATGTTTTGTTGTTAAGTCGTTGGAACAGAGTGAGTACTGAATGAGGGTTGACAGTATGTTGCCTTGTACCTGCAGTTTCAGTGACCATTTTCAAGTCTGAACTACAAAAAAAACTGTTTAACTGCGTTTGGCAAAGCACATTCCACAGAAATGGATTGAGCTTGGGTTCATATGTTATAATATGTGGAATGCCTTTCTGGGCAAAAGAAAAATTGTTGTTAAATTTCTTTTTTGACCACGTACTTATGTTTTGCAGAGGAAATCCCGAACCAACCTTATACTTAGCCTTTACACAGGGATACTTGTCAAATATCAGGTATCAAAGATGCATGGGGACAGCTTTTCATGGCAAATGGTCGATGATCTATTAATCCAGATTGCTGAGCACAGATAAACACGTCGCAGTAAAAGATGAAATACAATCTTGAACTCATATCTTCTCTCTCAAGCCTGATTTGCTAGGGTTCTTGGTGACTGGAGAGCTAGCATTTAGTTCTTCTCTTCAACTTAATCCTTAGCTGATTGATAAACGTAATCAAGTAAGTTGCAAGGTTTGGATTCGTGTTATATATACCTATGACAAGTGTAAAACATTTCTCTGCTATTTGTTGACCTTTGAGTGGTCGGACCTTGTGTGACAGGAAGGTTATCTGGTCTCTGTTCTGGTTTCCCACTGATCCATCATCATATGTATTGTTATCCCTGTCAGAAAGTCAAGGATTAGATGATAGCAAACCTAGTTCTACCCATGTCCATCAGAACCTTCTGTCTGTTCTCCTACAGTCTAGTTCGACCCACGTCCATCAGAACCTTCTGTCTGTTCTCCTACAGTCTAGTTCTACCCATGTCCATCAGAACCTTCTGTCTGTTCTCCTACAGTCTAGTTCGACCCACGTCCATCAGAACCTTCTGTCTGTTCTCCTACAGTCTAGTTCTAACCATGTCCATCAGAACCCTCTGTCTGTTCTCCTACAGTCTAGTTCTACCCATGTCCATCAGAACCTTCTGTCTGTTCTCCTACAGTCTAGTTCGACCCACGTCCATCAGAACCCTCTGTCTGTTCTCCTACAGTCTAGTTCTACCCATGTCCATCAGAACCCTCTGTCTGTTCTCCTACAGTCTAGTTCTACCCATGTCCATCAGAACCCTCTGTCTGTTCTCCTACAGTCTAGTTCGACCCACGTCCATCAGAACCTTCTGTCTGTTCTCCTACAGTCTAGTTCGACCCACGTCCATCAGAACCTTCTGTCTGTTCTCCTACAGTCTAGTTCTACCCATGTCCATCAGAACCCTCTGTCTGTTCTCCTACAGTCTAGTTCTACTCATGCCCATCAGAACCCTCTGTTCTCCTACAGTCTAGTTCGACCCATGTCCATCAGTACCCTCTGTTCTCCCACACGCTTTCAGCCAGAAGACCAATGAGTCATGTAATAAGCAGATGGTTGTAAAGGCTAGCCGAGGCTAAATCGAGGCTAGCAGGGGCTAAACAGAGGCTAGCAGGGGCTAAACAGAGGCTAGCAGGGGCTAAACAGAGGCTAGCAGGGGCTAAACAGGGGCTAGCAGGGGCTAAACAGAGGCTAGCAGGGGCTAAACAGAGGCTAGCAGGGGCTAAACAGAGGCTAGCAGGGGCTAAACAGAGGCTAGCAGGGGCTAAACAGAGGCTAGCAGGGGCTAAACAAAGGCTAAAATAAAATGGGCTGTTTGGAATTCTTAACTCATACAAAAGTATTTTGCAAAATAAATGTTTTGAGTGTGTTCTGAACTCGTAGAAAGTAATACAGAATATTATAATGTTTTTTTGCTGCAAGCAACAGAAGTTTTGCCAAACCAGAGAGCTGAGATGTACTAACCCATAATCCAGTCATCACATTTCATTCTTACTTCTCAGTCATTTAGCACACAGTCTTATACGGATTGACTCATAGTAATGCTCTTAATTTGTGATTATTTGTATTTGTATTGTATTTGTTTGCAAGGCTTGTAAAGAAGGAGAATAATAAAGTCTAAAATAGAAAATGGCTTCAAAACTTCAAGCTGTTTGTGTATGCACAGGCTGGCACTGCCTGCTCATCAGCAGCATCTGTCACAGCTACTAATTTAGAGTGCATGCTTTGCCAGGCAGCCACACAAAGAGCTGGTGTCTGTGTGCTTGTGTGTCTTTGTTGGGACTTAGCATTATCCTTGCTCTGCTTTACTAATTTTTCTTAAAACTTACCGCAATCTGATTTCACAGACTGCCAGGATGCTACAAGGCAATTCTCCAGTTCCTTCAAGCACGTCCTCTAAACTGTATTTCAAGGGTCAAGGAATATACTATTTCAGCCTGTCAGAAAATGATGAGGCAATATGAAGCGATGATATACAGTATGTGTAATTGACATGCTGTTATATTGTATGTGAGACATGACTTGCGTTCTGCATCTAACCCTTCTGGTCCTATGTTATAGGTGACGAGGATCCCAGTGGAGGCGTGTGAGCAGTACGGGACCTGTGGAGAATGCTTGAGCTCTGGAGATCCTCATTGTGGCTGGTGTGTCTTGACCAACATGTAAGTATTTTACCACATCACTGATGATGAAGAATCACATCATTTACTAACCAACTGGAATGTACAGCCCTCTGGAAGTACTGGGTGAAAATCATTTTCTTTGTTTGATTTTCATACTGATTTTGGTATTGTAATGAAACAATTCATACGAGGAAGTATAGATTCTCAGCTTTTATTTCGGGGTTAATGGTGTTTTGTTTGAATATTATTTTATATATAATTATAATATTATTATTTGAAGGGTATATGCAATTGGATTTAATTCTGGACGAGAACTTGGTCAGCAGTATGTTTATAACCTGGTCAGCAGTATGTTTATAACCTGGTCAGCAGTATGTTTAGAAACCGGTCAGCAGTATGTTTATAACCTGGTCAGCAGTATGTTTATAACCTGGTCAGCAGTATGTTTATAACCTGGTCAGCAGTATGTTTATAACCTGGTCAGCAGTATGTTTATAACCTGGTCAGCAGTATGTTTATAACCTGGTCAGCAGTATGTTTAGAAACCGGTCAGCAGTATGTTTATAACCTGGTCAGCAGTATGTTTATAACCTGGTCAGCAGTATGTTTATAACCTGGTCAGCAGTATGTTTATAACCTGGTCAGCAGTATGTTTATAACCTGGTCAGCAGTATGTTTATAACCTGGTCAGCAGTATGTTTATAAACCGGTCAGCAGTATGTTTATAACCTGGTCAGCAGTATGTTTATAACCTGGTCAGCAGTATGTTTATAACCTGGTCAGCAGTATGTTTATAACCTGGTCAGCAGTATGTTTATAACCTGGTCAGCAGTATGTTTATAACCTGGTCAGCAGTATGTTTATAAACCGGTCAGCAGTATGTTTATAACCTGGTCAGCAGTATGTTTATAACCTGGTCAGCAGTATGTTTATAATCTGGTCAGCAGTATGTTTATAACCTGGTCAGCAGTATGTTTATAACCTGGTCAGCAGTATGTTTATAACCTGGTCAGCAGTATGTTTATAACCTGGTCAGCAGTATGTTTATAACCTGGTCAGCAGTATGTTTATAATCTGGTCAGCAGTATGTTTATAACCTGGTCAGCAGTATGTTTAAGGTCATTGTCTTAATGTTACCTTGAGTTTGGAGGCTAGTAGCTCAGGAGACTTGACTAAACTATAATTATGTAGAACAGTTAACTGATGATCGACCAGAATATATCTGACTCCATACTTTTAACAATGAATGCACGTTTGTAGATTAAGACCTTGTCACAACAACAACCACAAGCTGTTCAGATTTTCTCAACCTGCTTACTAAACCAGGACGTCGTGCTGAAACACAAACACTTGAGGGGAATGCATTTTCCCGTCTGCAACCGCATACAGGAAATAGCTTTGCAGGCTACCAACCTTCCATAATGAGCGACAATACATCACTGCCACAAGACCAGTTATAGGGAACTGTTGATCGGGAAAGGAATATAAGAGTTCATACAACCCATTAAAAACACAATGGCACTATTTACTTAGCACACCGATACAGACTCTGTCATTGATTGTGTGCTGGGACAAAAATTACAGAGATAATGTGTACAAACTACAGTAGAGATGGGATCACAGAGTGCGGTAACCAACTGCACTGCTTCAGTCTCTAGGCTTATCTTTTACATCTTAATTATCTGACCGGCAGGTTAGCTTACGTAATAGAACAGGACAGAGTGGAAGGGATTTAGAAGATTAAAACCCAGGCAGTGTTTCTGAAAATGTACTGAAACAGTTTTAAAGGGTTTAGCAGTGCACTAATAAATGGCATTTCAACAATCTCAACGATCATCATTATCTAAATTGCAGCTCTTAGAGGGCACACTCTCTGTGTCATCATCACACTTCACTAGCAGAACACAGAACAGACTTTTCCTAATTACTTTATTCCTCATTTATTTTCATTAGTTCAGTTCCTACTGCAATTAAACTTGAGTGCAAAATACTTCCATCATCTACTCCCATAACCTACTTCCATAAGCTACTTCCATAAACTACATCCATAGGATACTTCCATAAGCTACTTCCATAAGCTACTTCCATAAACTACATCCATAGGATACTTCCATAAGCTACTTCTATAAGCTACTTACATCATCTACCTCCATAAGCTACTTCCATAAGCTACTTCCATAAGCTACTTCCATAAACTACATCCATAGGATACTTCCATAAGCTAATTCTATAAGCTACTTCCATAAACTACATCCATAAGCTACTTCCAAAAGCTACTTCCATAAACTACATCCATAAGGTACTTCCATAAACTACATCCATAGGATACTTCCATAAGCTACTTCCATAAGTTACTTCCATAAACTACATTCATGAGCTACTTCCATAAGCTACTTCCCTAAACTACCTACAAAGGCTACTGCCATAATTGACCACTTCCCGTCTAGCTAGCAGGGACAAAACAAATGAACATCATTAATTACATTACATTGTGTTGACACAGAGCGTAGGGGACATAATCTGTTTCATATGTTACGCTAATCTGAAGCTGCAATGTTCAATTAGAAACAAACAACGTTCATTCTGCCCTTCTTGAGTCAGATAATGCTACATTTAGTTACTGTTGGACCACCGTGCTCACCTGAAGCACCGCATGTCCCGCCGTAGTGTGTGTTGTTAACGTCTTTAACAGGAACACAAACAGATCAATCAGCTATAACGTGGAGGTAGAGATAAAATTAAAGGGAATGACAGAGAGTCTGTGAAAAAGGTGTTCAGAGGCTCTTGAATTGATGACGGGCCAATGGTTCAGTGTCTATTCTCCCTGTGGGAGCGTTGGATGAAGGAGTCGCCTGGAACGACTGCCATCATCGGGAATCTGTGCTGCCCTCACTGTCTTGTAATCACAGTTCAGGTCTTCATAACACATAACCCTTCGGGAACATCTAAGAGTCCATTTAGCACTGTCTCCTTCCACAGGGGGCATTGAACATATTAAATAGAGATTCACTCTATTGCTAGTTTCATGAGAGGAAGCCCCGATCACAGAGAGACGCAACCTTGAGATGCTCTCATTCCCGTGTGTGTGTGTGTGTGTTTGTGTGTGTTGTTTCTACACCAGCACTGCTCAACATACCACAAACCCATATCTGAAGAGATAGATACTCAACAGTACAGGCCAAAACCGTTGGGAACATGTTTCTGTACTATAATATCTTTAGTACGTGTATGATGAATGGTCCCCTGGTTCCTAGGTGTGCGAGAAGAGACCGGTGTGACAGAGCAGATGAGCCGTTCCGGTTCGCCACAGATAACGAACGCTGTGTGAAAGTCATCTCTCACCCAGACAGCATCGCCGTGTCGGCTCACAGTGTACCTGTAAGTCTGATATTAACTGTTTACTCTTTCCTTCGGATTGAACCGGATCAAACCGGATCGAACCGGATCGAGTCTAATGCAGGAGGTGGTCGTGGTCGACGGTTTCCACTTAATGTAGCTATCCCTCTATGTACTCCTGCAGCTCCTGTTGGAGGTGCTAAATGTGCCAGACCTTTCCGTCGGCGTCACCTGCTCCTTCGGGGAGGAGATGGAGGTGGAGGCCCACGTGAACGGCAACAGGGTCATGTGCCTGTCCCCGTCGGGCAAGGAGGTCCCACACATACCTGAAGGACAAGGTGGGAAAGATATTGTATAGATATGGAGCTTGTGTCTCTACGTTCCTTTGGGATACAGATGTGATGTTTTTACTCTACTTAGTACTTGCTGTCTGAATGAAGTCAACTCATTTGTATTTATAGGATGAGGTTTGTAGGTTTATTTTATAATACTGGTTCTCTGAAGAAGTATAGCGTCAAAAGTCCTTATTAACCGTGACAGAACGGCTGCTTTCACTTTGACAACTGCTAGTCGGTTTGTCACCCCTGTTCGTCAAACTTTAGAAGGTGCAGGTAACGCCACTCACCATTTTCGTCGCTAACTGGGACGCTGAGTCCCTTTCTTCTTCTTCTTCTTCCTTTAGTAGACCCGGGTTATGAAGGTAATCTGGGCATTGTCTTTCAGTCGAGGCCTCAACCTCACCCTTTGGGACGGTATTATCCTTCAAACCAGACGAATGGATGAAATAATACCAGCTCCTTTATAGATTGCTAATTACAGTTTTACAGGATAATATAGTGCCATTCTCTCAGATCAGAAAAACTAAGTTCCCAGATGTTACAAACTCATATCATTAACATCTAGGCTATAATATCTGATGAGTGTTTAAGGGAAAGTTCAGATACAAAACACCCTTCCAGAGTTGGCCGTACCACTGCAGTCTGAAATACCTCCACTGGTGCCATTAGGTCCAGAATCCACAACTGCTAGGCTCATTGGGGGAGACCAGGATCAAGGAAACTCTTTTCTGCGTAAAGACATCAGGACAGCCACCCGTGTTAAAGAGCGCCTATTACCAGAGTATCATCCACTTAAACCACAAGAGGCAGTGTGTCGGATCGTGGGACCCCCCTCCCCCCCTGTCCTCGTCCATCCCCCCCCTTCCCCCTATCCCCCCCCATCCGCTGACACAAGGCACACTGGTCTCTCATTGAAGCGCCCGATGTTATCACACAATGACACAGATTGGAACACAATTGCAATCCGTTATGTTAAGCTTTATGTCTCTCCTCGTGTGTGTGTGTGTGTTTGTGTGTGTGTGTGTGTGTGTGTGCGTGTGTTCGCGTGTGCGCGGTTTGCCGGTGGACGCTGGCGGAATTATAATCGGTGACGCCTCTTGTTCTGAGACGTTAAACAAGTTGTTTCTTTTTACTTTGTGGATTTTGTGTGGAGATTTGACTCAATGCTTCATGGGGGAGTGTTTATTGTGTGTTCTAAGGGCCGCTGGTGGGTTTGCATCAGGGTGTTCTGGAGTCAGTTCACACAGGCACATCTGCATTGGTCTTGTTCCCATCGGGCTGTTCTGGAGTCAGTTCACACAGGCACATCTGCATTGGTCTTGTTCCCATCGGGCTGTTCTGGAGTCAGTTCACACAGGCACATCTGCATTGGTCTTGTTCCCATCGGGCTGTTCTGGAGTCAGTTCACACAGGCACACTGCATTGGTCCCCAGCTCTACGTCTATCACCGCTGACTTAATACCTCAAATCCCTATTAGGTTAAATATCTATTTTTCCGAAGTATCACTAGTCCTTTAATCAGACAGTTTGGCACCTTAACTCAGTGATTAAGTGTGTGGGCGTATGTGCTCCTATCATCCAGAGAGTCATTGTCTTTATTCACTGAGAAGACAAACTAGATTTCATTTGAATGCCCTGTCCCAAAATGTGAATCTGAGCCAGTTGTTGTTGTCTCGCTACTGGAGAGGGAAGTACAATCCATATCAACCCCCAGGGGTTGGATGGGGAAGACAGCAGGGCTATTTAATTTAAACCCATCCCTGGCCTTACAATAATCTGTATAGAGCGTACTAGTTTTTGTTCTGTGAACATTTGCAATGCGGCAATTGATTCAAAGGCAAATACCATTAAATTCTCCCTCATGTTGACGCCAAGATCACTTTTCCCGTCACCCTCTGATGTATCGTACATACATCGTGATGACAGAATCACTACGCATTTACCACACGGATATAATTGACAACTGAAGCAGACTTTCTGACAGGTTTCTCACCATGACATTGGATATTCCGCCCTAGGATGGCAGATCTCATATCAGGTGGTATCGAGGTGAAATAACCCCAGATGTATCCTTAACCTGACCTCTCTGTCTCACAGACTGGTTGGGTGTGGAGCTGCGTCTGAACTCTAAGGAGACAGGTCAGATGCTGGGCAGTACAGAGGTCAAGTTCTATAACTGCAGCACCCATCAAACGTAAGTAACATCCTAGCATCACATCTGACCTATTTTATAGAGGAAACGCGTGTAACCTCATTTAAAACCTGTATGTAGCCCACTTAACATTCGGCTTAGTCAGCTAACTGTATTGTTGGTTCGTTCTACTTAAGTCTTCTAAAAAATATTTCCCTGAGGAACAAGTTAATACATACTGAGTTTGTATATCTAATAGCTCTATGTTGCTCATGACAGGTCGATTTTTTCTGCCCACTTTAACATATTAAAATACTACGAGTTCAGAATAAGCTGTCTATTAGTATGTGCTATCTATAAAGCCTGTTGGTATTGGTGAGTTTAATAAACACTCCATCCTCTCCCTTCAGCTCCACGCAGCACAGCAGCATCACATCAATCTATTCAGAATGAATAATCCTGTGTCTGGCCAGTTCTATTAATACACAGCTGTTACAGAGCATATTGTGTGCTGACGTTCTCGACCCAACGTGGCTATAATGATACGGCGTTTGGTTGTCTTGTTCAGATGTTCGTGTGAAATCCTCTCAAATACAGACGGTGTCCAACCGCTGAAGTGTTTTCAAATCGTCTACACGCGCGAGTTGTGAATGAGCCTTTTGTTTTACGTATCAGCTTGTGCTTGTTCACTCTCATCACAGTCACTACATGATGACATTTGTTTGGAACCTTAGAGAAGGAAAGGATAGAGGACGGTCGTATTAAAACACCAATACAAATCTTCTATACACTGTTTTATACATTTTAAATTGCATTCCTGTCTTTCGTGTCATATTTCAGAACTAAAATAATGACATAAAAACAAAAATACGGAACTTGCATATGTGAATAACACATAATACGAAAAAGTATACCGCTTATTTAATGAGAACATGCCACACCCATTGGTTCCCTGTGTCTAGGCGAGCGGGGCCTGTGATTGCCCTCGTCTGAACAACTTGAATGCACATTTTTACAGAGTTTATCTAAATCTCATGGCTCATTTGAGTTTCCTAATGTGCGGGAAAATTGGCCGCCTCGGAGGAGTGATCAGATGATGCTCCGACATCTGTAGTGTGTCCATCTGTCCCTGGTTGTGTTTCTCTGCAGGTGCCTGTCCTGTGTAAACAGTACTTTCCTCTGCCACTGGTGTAAATATCGCAGCCTGTGTACCCACGAGCCGTCCAGCTGCTCCTTTCAGGAAGGCCGGGTCAACAACTCAGAGGTGGCTGAATTCTTACAGATCACCAACACATGACTTACCACACACATTAACGCATATCTACGTGTTAACTCGTGTTCGTGTCACATTTTCGATCAACATATTAATTATGACTTCATGGAAATCGATACGAGTCTGCTAATTTCATCTGATCTTTGATTACCCCCCCCCAGGACTGCCCCCAGCTGATACACTCTGGGGAGATTCTGTTCCCGGCAGGGGAGGTGAGACCCATTTCCCTGAGAGCCCGGAACCTTCCCCAACCCCAGTCTGGCCAGAGAGGATACGAGTGCGTGCTCAATGTGCAGGGAACCAACCACCGAGTTACTGCCCTGCGCTTCAACAGCTCCAGTGTGCAATGCCAGAACAGCTCGGTACGTGTTGTCACTGCACAACTCACTGCAGAACTTCACCGGGGCCAGCCTCAGATTGGACCGTCATATAGAGTCCGGCGAATGACGTTTCCGGTGAACACGTCCTAATATGGGCGCGTCACTGTGCAGAGTAGCAGATTGCAATGATCAAAATGGCAGTTGGTCAAAGGCTTCTTCTCTTTTTCTCACTCCCTCTCTCCCTCATACATCATTCATCGGCATCCCTCTCCCCCTCCCTCATTCATCCATCCTCTCTCTCTCTCTCCGTCAGTACATATACGAGGGTGTGAAGACCAGTGACCTGGTGGTGGACCTGACCATCGTTTGGAATGGCAATTTCATCATTGACAATCCTGAGGAGATTAAAGGTGTGTGTGTGTGTGTGTGTGTCTTTCATGTCTAAGACCTCGTGTCGCTCTTATGACTATGGTAGACCGGTCACGTTGCCCTCGCTCTATACTGTGTTCATATAAAGAACAAACCTTGTTCCGTGCTTTCAGTCGAACGGTGAGCTCGTGTGAACAGTTCGTTTTCTGACTGAACGTCACACCTCTCTCCCGCTCTCTACTGCGCTGTCCTCTATTTAATGTGTGTTTGGTTGTACGATATGAACCTGGTAAATTGAATTCATCCATCCCACAGTGAGCCTGTATA